>OZ038477.1:82524887-82719887 GCA_964036315.1 Acanthosepion esculentum
CAATTTGAACCAAATTATTTTTACTTGAGGAAATGAAATTATTATTCTTAGTGAATTTCTAATGCGATATCTCTTATTGTTATTTGATTTTAAATCCAAAGATTCTTTGCAATGACTATTAAACCCCTAAAAATCATTATCCTCTGATTGTTAAAAAAAGAATAGTTGCTTTAGATGTTAACAAGGTATTGCAATGATGGACAAATATTTGCTCAAAAATTCCTTTCATTGACTAAAATGTCAGTGTCATTTAATTTATATTTATTTATTGGAAGTCACTGTTCATAAACATATCAAAGGTTAGAATCATTGCTATTTATACATTTTGCAAAGAAAAGTATATTCACATGTTTCTTGATAAGATAGATAAAAATTTGATGTAATGCAGCATGAAAATTTTTCTTGCATAAGAATAATTAAAATAATTGTAAGTAACAATTGATGATCGATCTTAAAAGTACTGACATATGCATTTCGGATTTTGCATATTTTATTCTAATCTTTCTCCAAAGTCACTAAAGTAAGTTCCACTGAAACTATTTAAATTTACTGTGGTGGTAAACTAATTTCAGTATTGAATAAATTACTTATTACACATGCACACACAAAATGTTTTCTATCTCTAAAGTATATTTCTAAGTATAGTAGTAACAATGCTAGCAGATACTTATTTTTAATCTTTTTTTGTTGTAAAATGTAGTCATCTTTAGTGTGCTGTTTGACTAAACTACAATACCAATTATTAATAGTAGCAAACAGTATGTCACTAAAATAAAAATTTACTGATTGTTTAATATAGATTTAGGATATAACTGTTTACAGAAAATTTTCAATAATTATACTTCAAAACCTTTGTTTTCAACATATAAACTTTGGCAATCTTTAACTTTAGTGCCCACCAAAAAAAATGGTGTATCAAAAGGACAGTTGTGTTTTGTGGGCATAGAGCTTAAAGATTGTCTAAGCTTGATATGCCAAACAGAGGAAATGAATCTTATAAATTTAGCTATTTTATAGCAGTTTGGATTTAAAAAATAATGTAGATATACCCTAAATTTGGTTTTAAACACATGTGAAAATGTTATCTTATGTCAAAAGTAGTACAAACTGCATAATTTTAAGCATGAAAGGCCATACAAAAAATATTCTTCTGCAACCTGTTTTTAGATTAATGATTAGTATTTAGGATGGGATTAGATTTTTATGGGAAGAAATTTTATTACCCTTTTTCCAAACTTTATTTTTAGACACAGCATCATTTTTTATTTAAAAGTATGTTGGTTTCCTGTTTTAATCAAGAGGACAAAAAAAACATATATAACTGAAATGGTTCCAAGACCATTTAATTAGGAATTTATTAAACAAGTTGAAATATATTATTTGAATTGCTGAGAACTGTTGCCTTTTCTTTGTATTAATGGTTGATATTTTGTGCTGCTCTAAGCATTTTGGTGTATGCATCATCCAGCTTCTTACTGAGTCCATAAACCTGATCCATACAGAACTAATCTCTACAGTTGCCCTAAAGAATTCCATTTTGATGTTCTTTTGCAATAACTTCCAATTTTCAAGTGCAGTCTTTTTTTGCAATCCTTACTTCAATATCTTTCTCACTCAAGCTTATCCAGGCCCCATGATAAAAGCCATTGTCTTTCTTAAGCTGCCTGCCATCCAGTGTCCTGACTGAATGACATTAATGTGAAGACCAATTTACCTTACAGTTATTTCCACTCTTAACAGAAGTTCTTGAGCCTGGCCTGAGGTCTTATAGATGAGGGTTGGAGATGTTAGGTTTATAGTATTTTGTAATTTGTTGAGAAAGGACTAGAAAATTGTTTAAAAAAAAATCATTGCAATATTATATCTTTTATTAAGCAGATATAAAAGCATTAGAAGTAAATTTTATTATGAGTTACATTGAAATTTGTAAAATTTTCATTAAAGGGTTGTATTCAATTATTGTAGACCTAGATACAGATAAATACACAGACAAACCTTTTTGCTAAGATTACATTTAGGTATATAATGATTGAATGCTGAATTTTGAAGTTGATTTTAATATATATATATATATATATATATATATATATATATATATATAGGAACTTGAAAATATTTAAAATATAATAAACTTAGTCATTGGCCTCAACAAATCCCCGACTTGCAATAAAGCCACCTTTTGATGAATATAAAATTTTGTGGACATTTTATTTTTTTCTAAATAATTATGCAAAACTTAGTTGTTTTGTTTTATTGTGATTTTATTTTATTTTTTTATGTCTCCAGGAAATTGAACTTCTTCATAAGCGAATCAAAGAGCTATCAATAGCTGAAGCACAAAATGCTAGCCTTCAAGCCAAACTTCATGTAAGTTCAGTTAATCCACAAATTACCTGCTTTTATTTTTCATTATTATATATTACTTTCAAGAAAATTTCATTTGTTTCTGCTATATAAAACTTTTCCCTATTATTTCTGAGTGGGTGCTGAAAAGTTCTCATCCCAACCCATTTACCAAAATCTGATCAAATGACCAAATGTTACTTTTTGTTTTTTTTTTAATCTTTTGAACAGTTTTTCATACATATCAAATTTAACAAGAATCATTTTTTACTATAGAAGAAATATAACTTTAAGTATAAAAGGTCATAAAAAGTATGTTTGCAGATGTGATGGTTGGTATTTAGGATAAGTTTGAATTTTGTAATTTAGTCTTTTCTTAATTTTGAAAATGTATTCAATTCTGATAAAATTCCCTCATCCTTGTATAATTATGTAAGCTAATAGAAACTATTACAAGATTTGAAGCCATAACTCTAATATGGATTCCTGATTTATCTATAGCAAAATGACTATTGATTTTGGAATGCACTATTTCAAGTTGGCCTACATGTTCATTGTTTGCCTACTGTGAAGGAAGTTCTTTCACCAAATTCTCACCATGATCTACAGCTAACAGATTCAGCTGAATCTTTTGATTTCTCTGCCATTTCCAACTATTAAGTATTTTTTTTTTGTGATGTTTATATTAATAAAAAATTCATTTTTCATTACAAATGAAGATAGAATGCAAAAATGGATCAATTTCATTAATGCTTGTAGCTGCTATATATCTAAAATGTTTTCTCTCATTCAATTCAAAGTGAGTTTTCTTTCCTTAATCATTCTTAAATTATTTAAAATGGTTTCAATTGATACAGTTAAGATTTTTTTAAGTTCTCTAATTAAGATTTTGGATAATTTTTCACCCCAGTCTTCAAACCTTTTATTTATTTTTTTCATACCTGAAATCTTTATTTACAAATTGTTGGCACCACAAAAGCTAGTTTCCAACTACAGAATTCAAAATGCTACTTAATTTCTATGTTCACCAGATATAACAAAAATCATGGTGTTCTACATTTGCCTTAAAAATTGTAAAATTCAATGAATGGATTTTTTTATTAAATAATCAATTCTTTCCCTGTCAGTATGATTAGATTCTCCTGAAGAGAAAAGTGCCAGTCTCAGTACACTACACTTTGCTGCTGTGGTTTGTGTAGCAGGTAGGTTTTACGAGTTGCCAGTCCCATGCCCAACCAAGTTTGAATTTAGAATTGTGTTTATTCTAGACTTGTTGCCAACCAAGACTAGAAATCCCAATCTAATCTATTTAACCTACGTTGGAGGGGGGGGGTGAGATGGATTCATACTTTTCCCAAGAGTTTTCATAATTTTCAATTATCTAAGTTAAAACAAAAATGGTAATTTCAAGTTGAACAATTTCTTTATATCATTCCATTCATATTGTTCTATTCTTAACAACTTTTAAATTCTTCTCATATTTTTTACATTATTCTTACAGAGACTTGAAAGTGAGAAAGAAAAGATTTCAGCTAAAGCAGAAGATCTGCATCGATTACTGAGTGAAGCAAGATCAAGTTATGAGCTGGAAAACAATGAGGTTCTTGAGTTACATGCTCAGCTTGGCAAACAGTTAAAAGAATCTTTTGAACTGCATGAGTTAATTGTAGCCACCATGAAGAGAGAATCTCAAAGTTAATGATACAACTTTTAACTAGTAACCAATAGATCTGAGTGAGATGTGACTTCAAATGAGCAAAATTCTCAAATTTTAAAAATCTCAGCAAATGAACAAATTCCTTAAAGATTTTAGCACATAATCTGCAACATTAGTGATTAACTAATGGATTTTTATAGGAAATATATATTGAAATAAAAATATTATTTAAAAAAAAAATTGAAAAACTTAACATTTTTTAACAGTAATTATTAAACAGAAATGTCTAAGAATAGTTTTTAATGATCATGAAGTGATTTCCCTCTACTTTAAGAGATTATCAAAAAAGCATCAGGTTTACTATCAGCTCTTGTTGAAATCCATGATTTGAACCATGTGACAACTGTATGAAAAACTGACAGCCACTTGTTTAGTATTACTTGTTAAAGTCAGCAGTTGTCTTGTGGTCAATCCATTTTTAAAATGCATTTTTCATATTGTTACTTTTATTTCATTTTTTCTTAAATTTGTTTTGTAAGAAAAAAAAATTCATTTCACACACTTTTTTGAGCATCAAATAAAATAATTATAAAAATGCTTTAAAAAGATAGCATACCATCAAATCTCAATCCTGTGTAATAAGTTGTCATATCTGAAATGACAAACATTTTCATTTCAGTTATTTTTTATCCATTTCAGTTTATATTAGCTTTATTGTTTTATTTATTTTAAAATCTTTTATTCTCTCTTCTGATTGTATTTTATCTTTTTTATAAGCCATTTATATTTAATTTGTATATGTATTTACACATTAAAATAAATTGTCACATCATATGAAAAATAATCACCTAAATACCTACAAGTTAAGAAAGCGAAATAAAATATATCTCACCTTTTTTATTGATGTGAGCAACTGCTCACATCAATAAAAGAAAATGTCTAAATATCTGAATTTACTTCCAACTTGGATCCTACCTTGCCATGTATTACTTTCAATGTTAATATAAATTTATCTTAAATCTATCCAAAAATGTCATAATAGAATGAGTTTTTGGCTCATTCTTTCACAATTTCCATGAAGCAATTCCCCCTTTTGCACTGAAGAAGATTAAACACCAACATAGTATTAAATATATATTAAAGTGTATTAAGTTTTTTTTTCTTTTGGCAAGGATAATTAATACTCATGCCTAATTAGAATTTGTAAATACAATAAAGATTTAATTATGAGAAATGTTCACTTTTTCCTAATTATTCAAACTTTTCATGTTATTCTTTTTTTCATTATTATTATTTCTATTTTAAAAATATCTTGAGGAAAATATGAACTTACTGATGGAATTAATGATTTTTTTCTTTTTTAATGTATTTAATTACTTTTTGTGGGGGGCAAAATTTAAATCCTTTGCATCAAATTTCTGATCAAAGTAAGCTTCATAAAACTTGCTTTCTATTCAAACATGAATGAAAAAAAAAATTATCTTGATTTTCTAAATGATTATGTAGGATAGTTTTTATTTGGAATTTTGAAAAATCTTGTTTTTCTGTATCAGAAATACATTTTGTTGAATTCTTAACATTTTTTAGAAAGCATTCAACTCTTGTGCATTTAAAAACTTCCATTTTAATGAAAAAATTGATTTACGGTTGTAATAAATTTAAAATAAACTAGTTTTATTCAAGTTTCTCTAGAAATTAAAAATGTTTTATTTTCTTTGAAATCTCATTAATGTTGCTTCTCAAATGTTTTTATTAGCAATTTAATGTTGACTCTTGTTACTAGATTTCACGTTTTGTAGTTTATATCCAAGTTTTTCAAAATATCTTGATTATTTTAAATGCTACACATTCTACTGAGAACTGTTCTAACAATATCAAATGTTCTTTTGCAGATATTTTAAAAAGTTAATGTATATTTTTCTATTAATTTTAATCTAGCAAAATTAATTTTTTTAGGTTATAGACAATTCAACAAAAGGCAGTATTTTGAATATATTCATTACCAAATCATTTTTTTTTAATATACATTTACACAAAATAAGTGTTCTACAATTTTCCTGTTTTTCAAGAATAGTGTGTTTAATTATTTTAAAAGAACAAAATTTCTACAGAAGTGGATAAATAATTTTCCTTAACAAGGAATTCATTGTCTATTAGTGTCATTGGAAAAATTTGAGTAAACTTCTTTAATGAATCTGAGAAATAAAAATGTGCTATTTAGATCTGATGACAAAATAACAGAATAGTATTAAAAGAATTATTTCATGAAGATAATCTGTTTTGCAATTGCAGTCATTAGCCAATTTTTAGAAAATTCATTTTTATAGTTTTCTAAAACAGCCAATATTTGTATAAAATTTACTTTCCCTGCAATATGTAATCACAGCCTACCTTTTTTCTTTGATTAACTGCTCAAAATCTTCGTCCAAAACAGTCATAATATATTTATTTTGGGTTTAAATTCTGTCCTGTGTGATATATGTATTTCACTGTCATATTTCCATGCATCATAACCATCTTTCATCCACCAAATGAAATCCTACCATCAATTCAGCTAGGTTTACTTTTCACAACTTAGAGCCAAGAAGTTTTCATTAAAAACGCAAACATTGGATCAAATCTAAATAATCAGTCAATTTTACAATTTTTTTTGAGTTGTATCTCAGTGAATCATTTGTAAAAAAAAAAAAAAAAAAAAAAAAAATTAAAAATTTTTTTTTTATTTTATATTGAATTCTATAGAAATCTGATAGCAAAACTTACAAGAATTCAAAAAGAAAAAAAAACTTATTTTTATCAGTATGCTCATAAATATTGCAATGTCAACCACAAAGACAAATGCAGTTACAATTTCAGATGTGCTTTCAACAGGTATTTTCTTTTTATTTTTGTAATCTTGCTTGTAGGTTTTTTTTCTATTTTCCTTGTGAAAGCTTTGAGTTCCCCTACCCCTCCTCCTCCTATTGGGCATGCTTCCTACCTCATATTTTTTTAAACCTTTTGATAAGCCATAGATTTTCCAATTGTAGGTGGTGAGTAGTAACAAAAGTTACTGTGCTTTGTGCCTTATATCAGATAAGGAGCAAAAACATTTTTTCTTTTTGTACTCAAATCTTTTGGACAATTAATAAAAATTAATATTTAGGTCAATGTTTTGTTTTATTTATTTATTATAAAAAATTTTTGTTTGAAATATTATACAATAGGATCATAAAAGTTTGCAAGATGTATTTTTTAAATGTTAAATAAGTTTATATTATAAAATGTTGGTATTTTTAATATGTAAATAAATGCCATAAGTAGTTATTTGTTTTTTATTTTTTATATAAAGCTTGATAATTATATGCACATGCATTTCTAAAGCTGATTTCACAATAATCATCAGCAGTTGGAAATACTTTGAATATGAACTAAATAAAAATTAATATAAATTTACACAATACAAGTTTTATAGATTTTACAGATAACTAGCTATCAAAGTGATCTAAGGTAACCAGCTACTTGGTGTATATCTGTGATGAATATTTAGATGATGTACTTAAAAACACATGACTAAAAAAAAAAAAAAAACATTCAAAAAGAAAATCAGTATATTATATTGTATAATGATTGGCATATTCTGACATCAACAAATAAGGACCTTTTTGTTTTTGTGTATTTTCCAGCTGCCTTCTAATGTTTTCATCAAATATTAAAGTTTATCTTGAATGAGAAACTACAAATAAAACCTTTACATAATTAAGATTAATAGTTTTACAGTTATGCTATATAGGTATTGTTTATTAATCAGTAAAAGTCATTTTTATTTTAATCCAATTTGTAATAGCAAATCAACCGTTATAATGGCTGTCATGTTCACAAAATTTGACTTCACTCAAGTGCTTCTGAAAGGAGTTATTTGTATTGTTTCCCTATATTAACAGAAAATCTAAAAATTTGGGTTGCTAAATATTTCTCTTTAACAAAGAGCTTCAACTCTTTCAATTTCATTTAAAAACTGATGGTGTTTTCTTCCATAGCTACCTAATACCATTTCTAAAAATGGTCAAAGACTGGCTTTGAAAAACCTTAGTACAAATATTCTTTGCAACATTTATCTTGTTGATAATCAATTCAATAATTATTACTAGAAGTGACCTTTCACTTTTTAGAATAATTTTGTATGATTGAAAAGTAACCTGATTTTGCTAAATTCTGCAAATTCTTTCCTGAAAGTACCTAGAATCCGTTCTCATTTGTATAATGAAGTAGATTGCTGTTTTAATATAATGCGCATAAATGATCATATGTCAGGGCTTGAATATACAGCAAGTGGAAGATATGTCAAGAAATTTTTTGTCATTTAACACTTATCTGCAAAATGAATGAAGAATATCAGAGACTATAAACACTTCATTTGTCTTCTCTCCATTTGGAAGTTAAATATAGAGTTAGCACATGGTACATTTAAAAAATGGTGGAAATAAAAAAAAATGGAATATTTGAACTAATATTTTCATATATTTTTTTATCACTGGGTTTCCATTAAGACATAATGATAAAACAGCAATGGGGATATTAGTGGCTTAACTGATTTAAGCTCATACATAGAAAAACAACCTCTGAAGAAAAATGGTGTTGACATTACAATTATGAGCCTTCAACTGAATGTATAGTCTACAGCTCAGACTATACAAACAAAACCTTAAAATGAAGGCCACAAAATGAACTTGTCTGAATGTGAAAAATAATGAGGATAGTCAAATTAAATAATTCATCTGAAAATCAAACACAAAATATGTTTACATATATTCTTTCAATTACTAATTTTCATAAAACTTATGCATACAGAAAGATAGTGTATGTATGAGTAAAGGTTAACTTTTTTTTTTTAGATAAATATTGTAGCAGTTGTTTCAAAGCATCAATCATTTAATTAAACTATTTTGAAAATTTGGGTATTATTTGTTGGTTCTAATTTGTGAATATTTAACCGAAAGGTAAAAAATATCTGCCTACATTCAGGAGAAATGTAACTTGCAGTTTTAGAAATATGAAAGGCAGTAGACATTTCTATTGCAATTAAAAATTAATTCTATTTCAAAAGTTAAGTAAAATGTATATCAACTAACAACCAATTTTCAAAATAATGAATAAATTTGTATAGATTTCATATTTTAGCTTTATAATAGTAATTTGAACACAAAATACTATTTTTAATTTGGGGCTTGATAAATAGTAAAATGTATAAAACTGTTCTACTAAATGTTGAAAAAAAAATGACAAGAAAACTTATTAGAAAGCATTGTCAATCATGAACTTGTAACATTAATTTCTAATATTTTTATTAACACCTCAGTATTTATTCAAAGTACCTTTTATACTGGAATTTATTAAACTTTTTTGTTTTTTTTTTAATGTAAAACACTGACTTCATCAATTCATTGTAATTGTTTAAAAAAAATATATTGTTTATAAATTTTCAGTTTTAACCATCTAAAGATATTTAAAAATGAATAATGGAGTTAAATCAATTAGCAATCTTCTGTCTTGCATACTGTAAATACTTAGTTCTACAATTTAAAAAAAATTATAAATACAATTAGAACAATCTAAAATAAAATAATTTATTTTAATGCTACATAAAATAAAAATACATATTTAGTTTGATATTTTCAATTTATATTTTCAGTTTATTGAGAGAAAGAGCATTTATATTTGATTTTACAATGTTTTCAAACTAATCAAAATGCATAGTCATTTTTTATTGCATATATTGGGTTTGCATAAAAGAAAAGGCATAAATGAAAGGTGAAGTTGAATTGCTTTAAACGTTCATATGAAAAAATATTTTCAATTAGTTATTAGAATCAACCACATTATAGCATTTTACATACAAAATTATTTTTACAACTAGAATTTTTAAAACAATTCTGTTGAAGGGAAAATTACAGATATGTCTTAAAATAGACATTAGGTTTTTCTTTTTGTAAAGTTTTTTTTTTATAAACTTGAAGCAGTAATTCATCCAATTCTAAATGTTTACAGAAAGCGGATAAAAAGTAATCCACATTTCAGGGAACTTAAACGGTTAGGTGGTTACTTCAAATTTAGCCATCATCATAAAGGAGGTATTTAGTAATCATTATCAATTATGTTTAGCAGGAATAAAAATGCTTTTTGTATTCATTCACTTTTGTGTTAAAAAAAAAAAAAAAAAGAAAAAAATCAATTTCTATGTATAAATTTGAAAATATCAAACATTAAAAACACTCAGATTCAACATAATGAAAATTGTTTTGCAAATCCTGTTTGCATCTACATTATCTGACGAAACAAATTAAAAAAGTAGAGCTGATATTCAAAGTAGAATAAGAAATAAAGCTTCAAGGAATTGGCAAGGATTATGGCTTTTCTATTTGTTGAAAAAAATAAAGGTAGTAACAAATTAGTTTTCTGAAACTGACTTGCTACTTTAAAGCTTTACTAAATTTTTAAGGAATTTTATTTTAAAACTATCCAGTTTGCATTAACTGTTTACAAAATAGAAATGAATACAACACAAGGTCTTCATGTGATAAGTAATTTAAAAAATAGAAGCTTATGTTAGGAGCAAATACTTTAACTTTAGAAACATCTATGGCTAGTCTGGGAATTGTAAAACTTAAAGAATACAGAAATCAATGAGGTATATATACAATCAAAATATTGAGAGTAGTTTGTATCACCTCTGATATACAAATTAGGTATTTGAGAACAAGGTAATTGCTATTTATAAAAAATATATTCTATTTTGGTTAATATAAAAAAGTATTTGGTCGATTTTGAAGGAAATTAAAATGAAAGAAAAAAATGAAAAACAGTTTTGAAAGACAAACTTAAAATCATACATGAATAAAATTGAATAACAACAAAAATTCCTAGCTGAAAAAAAGAGAAAAATTTGTAAAGAAGCAATGATAGATGGTTTTTTAAAAATTATCGTGCATACAATTTTAAACATGCTTACAAATTATTTTACAGAAAGCTTTTCACTGAAAAGCAATAAGAATAAGCAAATTGATGATTAAGTCCGTCATTACTGATATCAACATTAAAAATCATAATACAAAATGGAAAAAGCATTTACTAATATACAAGTTCTTTCTTGAACCATTGTTAAAATTTAATACCACAGTTGAATGTAGATGTACCATTAAGAAAGTAAACTTTGGAACTTCTTACATATCCATAAAATGTGTAAATATTCTTAAAGGAACTTAAAATAGCTCCATAACCCAGTTTGCTCAGATATTAATAGTATTACTTACTTGGATACCCTGACATAGATAGTGGTTACTAAACTCACAACAGTTAGATTCTCATTTGGCCTTGTGCCAGACTAAGTTTAGTAATTATAAACACTACAAGGGAAATTTAACACTAAACGATACATGATTTCTGTTCATATTTCCAAATATATTAATTGCATAAACAATAGTATATTATCGATTTTTTACTAGTTCAAACTCAAAGTTTAAAAAATTACCAGCTTAAAATAGATGCTAAATAAAAACCTAAACTGAAGTGTGCTTAAAGCTAGCTATATACACACACACACACACACACAAATTTAGAGAACCTTGAGCACAATAACTCAAATATGTAGAGAAAATGCTATTAAAAATGAATTCCCATGACAGCAATAAATATATCCCATTTTTAGAAATTATAAAATTAATCAACAATTGAAAATTCTATGGTAAATATAATCTAAATCTTTCAAGGGAATTTTTTTTTCTCCTCAGCATAAATTCATGGCAGTTAAGCTTAAAAAAAATATATTTGGTTGTGCAAAGTTTAACCCTCATACTGGCAAAAAAAAAAAAGTGTCAAAATGATGTTTTTTCTCTTGACACTGCTATTACTGTATACTCCCTCAGCAATGTTTATTGTTTTAAAACTATGTTTAAAATTTTAATCACAACAAAAATATTACACACTATTTGTTAGATTAATTTTATATGTTATCTTGTCAGCCAAGTGATGTCTGATAAAGAAATCTTAAACGAAGAATGGACATTAAGCACCTTGTACAAAACAATTGGCAAAACTGGCAAATTGTGTTCTTTGCTAATTGCCAATCAATTTGAATATTTTTATAATCTTGTAAATAAACAATCTAACAACTAAATAGTGTGTGATATTTTTATTGTTATTAAAAAAAATCTAAATAAACATTGCTGAGGGAGTCAAGGGAGTATACAGTAATAGCAGTGTCAAAGAAATAACTGTCCTTTTGACATACTGTTTTTTTTAAAAACATGTACATGGGTTAACATTGCCAAATTTTTTTGCTTTGAGTTTAAAAGAAGATTAAAAACGACTTAATAACATTAAAACATGAAAGAATTCATAAAGTTATTTAGTATTTTTTAGTGTAGAGCATTTAAGTGATTCAGGTGATATCAACTGATCTTTATAAACTGTAACAACTGTAAAATAATTTGAAATCTTGTACTTTGTATTGTTAATGGAAAAGAGAATATGAATGGATGTTGTCTATGGGTATTGATTCTGTAACGATTGCTAAAAGAAACAGAACATATGAGAAAATGAGTGGACATGAGGGACAGTTAGTACCAACAGGAAAAGAAAAAGTTTAAAAATCTGGTCATATAAACAAAAGAACAATGTGTGTATGTGCATGTGTGTGTGAGAGAGAAGTTATGACTAACAATTTTGGAATTCAGTTATAATATTCTAATATCAACAATAGAATATTTGATTGGAATCAATAGAGAAAGAAACTATTTCTTGTAGTTGCATAAAAAATTATATTTCCAAATAATTCTTAAAATGTGTAAAGGATTTTGAATGAACTTGATTATTTTAAAGCAAGGCTAAAAGGCTTCATGAGAATTCACCTAACCAGTAAAATATTTATTTATGCATACAGATATTGAGAAGTCATAGACAGTGACCTTCAATTATCACAAGTTCATGAATAACACTTCTCAAAGATCTTAATCTGAAAATTTTGCTTATTGCAAATAAATTACGTCTCTATTGGGTTTCAGTATGCTCGACAAACATTTTATGCTTATCTTAAAATGGAAGATGAAAAACAAAACAAAAACACTTTCATTATCTCCCCCTTAAATATGAAAAAATCTTATTTCTACTGGCTTTTTTCATAAAAGCAATATGACCAAAGAGAAGAATGAACAACCAAATGTATCAAGAAGGAAACTAAAGAAAATAAGATAAAACAAAATGATAAAAATTTAGTAGAAAAGATGAAAGATTGAGTGCATTTTAGCCAAAGCACAATGAGGTAGTTTTAAAGCATCTTGCTCAGTTTTATTTTATACTTTTGATATTGCAGTGGGATTTGTGTTGGCAGTGGTTCATTTAAAGAGATTTTTGAAGGCCATCAATTTCCACTGCTTTGTTTGATTAAATGTCCACAATGAAGAAAATAATCCACCAAATCTTGCATCAAATAACAAAAAAGATTCTTCCTTTTTTAAGAAACAGATTTGTGTTCTCATTTGTTGGCATGTAAATGTGTTCTGAGGATTTTAGGCAAGAGAGCAGATTAGTTTGGTTTTAATCAACAATAAGTTCAACAGAACAGCAAATATGAACAGAGATTTAACTGTCAGCTTTGTTGTTTACACTTATATTATCAGGAAGCTTGAATTCACGTCGAACATAAAACAAAATGTATGCTTTACACTGTGTCACAGTTTCTTCATTACAAACAGTTACTGTGCTGTCATTAAAGTGATACCAAACACCTGCAATGGAAAAAACACAACTAGAAAATACTTTAAAATCTAACTTCATTAAAAAAAAAGAAAGAAAGATATATATATATATATATATATATATATATATATATATATTCAAACTAAATCCCTTCTTTAAAAAATTATTTAGAATAAATCACTATGTATATATTTTAACTAATCATTCATATTACCACCCTCATACAAACTGAAGTTATTAGCAGTAGTAATTGTAGCTTCAATTAATATAAACATTCCAGCCTGAAGCTTCCTCTATTTTCCATATAGAATTTGATTTTAAAATAGAAAAATATCAGTAAAATAATTTGTACTAATTCAGTTAATCAAATTGCATGAATTCATTTTTTTTTAAATCAATCTTAAACACAAATTTAGCCAAAATGTACACATTAAAAATTATTTTTTAACTATTTACTGGAAATATAATTCACTTTCAATTTTTAGGTTGAAATATTTTTCAATCTTACCTTTGTGGATGGCATATGAAGTATAATGGCCTGAGCCAGCACTAAAAAAATTTAAAGAGCAAACATTATACAAAATAATAAGATGATTTACAAATAATTTTAAAACTATTAAAGAAAAACAAAACAAAAAACTATATACAATTATTAATCACATTAAATATTAAATATATATTTTTCTATTATACTAATATTTGCATTTACAACTATTATGGTATATGTTAATTGATTAACAGAGCAAAAATTCCTATTTTATAGAAAAACAGAATCATCTACATTTTTGGACACAAGGAAAGATAAGGTAAAAGGAATGACAAAATTAGTATAGATAGCACATAAGATTATTAATGCCCTTGTTGGAAGTGAGAGTTTAGTTTACATGTGCAAAACCCTTGCAACTCAAAAGTTAGTTAAGATGCATCTGCTCAACTTAAATTACAAATTTTTTGAATAAAGAGTCTCTAGGAACTACATGACTCCCATTAAAATGATATTAATATTTATAATGAACCACCAACCTCCACTGCCTAACAAAGCTACCAAGTACCTCAAATGACTAACTTCTGAAAATGCTACATAAGAGTAGTTTACAACCTTTTTATATATTAGTCCTAAATTCAATTTTTTATAACACTTGTCTTTACACTGCAAAACCACAGTTTCTGTAGTATCATCCTATTGTACTGCAGGTATCAATCAACATGAGGAATATGTTTGTTTTATTGAAAGTTAAGCAGATTATATTAGTTATATTTAAGCATCCTTGAGAAAAGAAAAAGAGAACTTGCCACATACAATATTTAATGATGCTAACATTTCTGCTGGAAGATAACCCAGGAATACTTTTAAGTGTAAGCTTGCTGTAGTTGTTGTTGTAATCCGCGATGTCTGAATGGCAGTTCCTCACTTCCTACGTAAAGTGTCACGCTCCCCCCAGACCTTAAGACCCAGCACTTTAGCTCCGTGCTTTAGGCGCTCAGGGTTTTTACAAGTTAAACCAAAGGATTCCAACTTGGTCTTGACCTCATCTGCAGATAATTCGTTCTCATTTACATATATGTCGTCAATGTAGGATGACGTTGTCTTCTCCATCTGTTCTTCTTGTGCCAGCACTGTACTGACGATAGCCTTCATGATCATTGGTGCCATGTTTAGCCCGAAGCCCAACCGCATGAGGCAATATCTTTTCCCCTTGATCAGTACAGTCTGAAATGCCCAGAGAGACTCGTGGACTCGTACTTGTAAGTAGGCCCTCCGCAGGTCAAGCAGTGCCACATTAACTCCTTGCTGACGCCACTCCCTCAATTTGGCTGTACATACATCTGCATCCGCAGTGAAGGCATCCATGTGTTCGTTAAGCTCTCTGTAGTCCATCACCGGGTGCAACTTGCCTTTGGTATGTTGTACGACAGCCATTAGAGGAATCAAACCCTTAGGAGGTCCTAGTTGTTCCTGGGGATATGGGATCAACCACCCATTTGTGATCCACATTTGCAGTTCATTCTCATACTCTCCCCTGATGTTATCGGGTATCTTATATTCTGCAACCTTATTACGAAGTAGAGTTGGTGCGTCTTTCGGAGTCCATTTCCACTTGGCAGTCCATATCCTCTTGGTATGATCAAAAGTGGCCTCAAAATCCGGTTCTTTGACACAAAGGGCTGCACATGCTTGTTTTCCTCCACCGAGTTTCACGTCTCCGGCTGGCGTGATCGTGACGCCTCCTAGTGCTCGTACTGCATAAATTCCAATCAGTAGGTTGTAACCGAGAGGCCTCTCACGAGCCACTAAAACGTTGACCTCGGCATAACCGCCTCCATGAGTGAGATTCGACACGGTCCCGACTCCACAACATGCCCGGGACATTCTGTCAATTGTCCACATTTCTACTTGTTGTTCACTCCATACATTACATCGGTCAGCACTAACTATCGATCGGGAACATCCAGTGTCGACGAGCACCGAACATCGCACACCATCAACTTGCACGTTAACTACAGGCAATGTCGCATTTACTGGCCAAAAGGGGGCGAGGCTAGCGACGGCACCTTGTCCCTGGACCCTTTACCTGAACAATTTTGTGCTATGTGGCCCAGCTCGTTACAACGATGGCAGCGCAATCGCTCCCGTGTTTGTTGGTTAAGGGCACCTACTGCATTACCCTGGCCTCGACAGTGTCTGGAGTAGTGGTTAGGACCACCACATCTGTAGCATTGTGGGCTTTCTCATGGTCTTAGAACAGCGGAATCACTTGCAGCATGTTGCCTCTCAGATGGTGTCTCTGTCGTTATCGCAGCTGCAACAACCATTTCTGTGTCTTTCAGAATGTTTTTGGCCCTGGCTAGCAATTCATCGATGCCCAGTTCGTCCAGTCTAGAGGATGATTGCAGCAGCCGACTAACATCGTCAGGAAGCCCAGCCAAAAAAGCACATTCCAATATGCGGTCAGTTGCTCCGCCAAACGGTACTGCTAGCTTCCTTAAATCAGCTAGATAGACGTCCACCGTCTTGTCTAGTTCGAGCTGTCGCTCAACAAACTGCTTCCATGCGATGAAGGAGTCTGTCCCAAAAGCAGTGTATAGGGCACGCTTAATTTCTTCCAAATCCGCATCATCCTTAAGGTGTTGGTATACCGCATAGGCCCCTTTCGTGAGTCTCAGTGGGATCACCATCACTGGTTCTTTCACTTTAAATAGTCTGCAGACCCGTTCAGCCTTTTTGAACCATTTGATGATAGATGGGCCCATGGGAGAGCCGTCAAATACAGGAATTAATTTCAGGTCGAACTTATGCATAGTTGACAAGAGCCGAAATAGCTTGTAGTTGTTGTTGTTGTAATCCGTGACGTCTAATGAAACTTCCTGAACAAACACACTAGTTTCTTGATACGCCTGGTGTAAAACCACAACGACTGATAAACTCCTTCAATGTTCTCAATAATCTTCTGCACCTCTGCTTTCTCCTTTACACGATTCTCCTTCCACGTTACAAAAGAGACTCCATTTTTCTCACTGCCCAGACGCCGGTGTTCAGCGTTTTTTATCTCCTTTACTGCCTTCCTTCATTTGCATGTGTGAATCCACTTTCCGTGGCTTTACGAGACCATTCACAGTACGAGCTTGCTGGGGGCGGCCATGTTTCTTTTCCCGGTCAAAAAGATAAACCTTGCATGCAGAACATATACGCTGCCATTTGCGATCAGGTGGGAGAATATTTTCGTTCCAATTATCACTACACTTGCCATCAAGATTCTTTTGTACATACACTAGGTCCCTGTTGTACTAAAAATGGATAAGTCCAAAGTGTTCTATGTTGTGCTACACAGATACCAACTTGACTTTTTTTCTCTGGAAATGATCTGTTTAACAATTTATCAATAATGACAACAATCTTTCCACTTTCATCTTACAAAAGATACCACCTCAAGTAAAAAAAAGAAGTAGATAGAGGAAGAAATGGGCTGACATTATCACTGAGTAAACTGGAAGGTCATTCACAGAGACATTGCATGCCAATGTCTTGAATATTGTTGGGCAACCAAGACAGGGATGGAGCTGGTCAGGTGCTCAATGACCTTTCCATCACACTCAGTCATATGAATGATGATGATGATGATGACAAAGTGACTGTTATACAATGAAGTCAGAGAATTCCCTGATGCCAGCAGTTATCTGCATACTATTTGGTACTTTCATTTTTTAATGATTTTTTTCATAATCTTGTAGAAGAATGAATGCTATCTTAGTTGATTTTAATGAAGCACAAAAAAATAGTAACATTAATGGTAGCCTCATTTACTATATCTGCACTAGGATGATTCTTATCCTAGTGCAGAGCTTTCCTAAATGAGTATTAGTTGTTGGGAATTTTTATTTGTTTTTTGAAGAAATTTGTACAAAGCTTATATCTGTTATTACATACCAAGTTTTATTCTTGTTGATAAAAAGTCAATATTTAACTTCAATATCCTTATGATGATACTTAATCCATGCATTTGTATCAAGTTAATTCTCACAAGAACATATCAAAATGCCAAAAATTATTTGAACAAGATTGGTAAATACTACAATTATTCTTTTAAATAGATATGTATTTGGTTCTGTATGAGATGATCAAAAATAGATTTGTAAAATGATTTCTTTACTTACCCAGAACCATGATGAACAATAACAGCTGCCAAATCGTAAAGATTGCTACCAGAAAAACTACCACGTGTTTCATGCTGTAAGAAAGCAAACATAAATTAAGCTATTTACTAACCGTAGCTTAGTCTGGCACAAGGCCACAAATATGGGCATCCAATAAAGTCAAACTCTAGACTAGCTTGCTAACTATTGGCAAGATACCTAAGCAAATGATTATATTTCTTATTCTTGTATTACATAAAGTAAAACTATATTTTCTACTAAGTACAAATGCTCAACAAATAACAGCAAAAATATTAGTAAAAATAACAATTTCAAATTTAATCCGCAAAATATGAAATGGTTCTTATAAATCAATCATTTCTATTAATTCTACATGTGTAAGTTTTATAATAATAAGAAAAAAATCAGTGCTAAAACAGAAAATAAAAAATACATATGTAAAAAAAAAAAATAAATAAATAAAAAAAGCCAATCTCTTTTAGTAAAAATGTATTTTTAGATGTAAAGCACAAATCAAGATTTTCTGATTCTTAATGGATGCCACAATGGTAAAGAAAAATTGTTAAAATGAAAGAAACTTTCTAAACTTAGCAATTTACAATTAACATCATTATAATTTATCAAGGATACAATATTTCATCAAAATGAGTAAAGGGATTGTTATCTTAGATATACAACACTTTATAAAAATGTAGAATCCAAAAGGTAAGGCAACCAAAAGGTAAGGTAACTTCTAAACAGAACACTACAACAGATATTGACAGTCAAATCAAATTAAAAATATGTGTGAAAAGTAAAATTTATTTTGATCTTCTGATCAAAATAAATTTTACTTTTCACACATAAAATAAAAACAAATTTTACCTGTTATACTGTTTGAACTAAAAAATTAAATAGTGGAAGAAATATTTATAAATTTGAAAAACTAAAAAACAAAAACAAAACAACTTTATTAAAACTATGCATAAAATATTCTTTTCACAAGTTGTTAGGACATTTGATCTCATTCTTTTTTGTTGTTATGACAGTATCTGGGTTAATCCATTTTTTATTTCACCTCAGATCTATGATTTGTATGGAATGAGGAGTAGGACCTTTTTTTAATAGTTTTAGTGCATTCTTTGAGAAACATAATCCTATTTTTGCTAAGCAAAGAAATCTATACTGGCCTGAAATTACATTTTCTGCTCAGCTTCATTCAACTTTCTTTTTATCCAGTAATATTCCTAAATCTATTAATTCAACTTTATTCTCTAATAGCTTGGTCTGATATTTTCCATAATTTTTTTTAACAGTACAAGGGAACATTACCTGGGTAATAAAAAAAGAATCCATATGGTCTGTACATCTGAGGAAAACTAGAGAATGGATTTTTATTTAAATATGATAAAAAGAATGAGATCAATAATCTAGACAATTTGTGCAGTGATAATCTCAAGATTACAGAAGATACCATAAAATATACTTACTAAATTGTTCAAAACATATTTGTACATATCAAGTCCACGAAGAGGGAACTCTACAAAAGTCTCAATTTTTGACCTAAAAACAGAGTTCCATCGGAATCTCTTCAAATGCAAACATAATACCTGAGAAGAATAAAAATAGAAATCATTTTGCAACATAAAAAGAAAACCAGTTAGTTTTTTTCATAAAGTGAATATAAAAATATATTTAAAAAAAGTTATTTTTATGCCCAAATATTTAATATTTATATGCATTAAAGTCTTGAATTTGGTACATTTTAATGCTCTAAGGAACTATTATTGTTAAATCCTTTTCCAGTGATAAATATTAGAGATGTTAATATGAATACTGAAGGTTAGCTAATACAATTCAATATATTAACTTCTATTAGGTTTTAATGATTGCTTTAGGAATTCATTTTTAGAAGGATTTTGTTTATTCTATTAATGTATAATGAATGTAATGAAGGTGTGTATCATATGTGATATTTTATAAGTCATCTTACATAACCAAACAATAAAATTTTGGAATTCAAATGAGGGTTATAAAAACATGAAGAAAGAAAAAATTATTCACATTAGGTAAACGTCTAATCCAAAACTTCTTTGTAGAACGTTGTTTCTTTTTACAATTGCTGCACATATAAAGTTCTGATTCTTCTAGTTCTTCAATATCTGTAAAACTGCTCAAACAATCTACAACAGAAAAGAAAAATAAACATTAGAAAAATACATTTGTATTTATGTATCTTGTATATAAATGCACTCAAGTTTTCTAAGAGTTTTCATTTTTTGTTAAAAAGATTATAAAAATTGGCTTTAAATTATTTCAAACAAGAAATATAATTCTAAGAGAGAATACAGAAAAAAAAGTTTAATCAACAAAAAGAAAGCTAAAGTAAATCTGAAAAGAGGCAGATCAATATGTCAAGTACTATGCAGACTTGTGATAAAACAAATCCTTTTGGAAGTGTTTCATATATGTGAAAAAAACTATATACCTTACACACAAACACAATCTGTAAAACTAGATGTTGTTCAAAAATGGACAACGGTTTAAAGCATGTTTCTACATCAATCATTTTGATTTGTTTTCTAGGAAGGAATGAATAACTTTTTTAAAAATTTTTATTTAGAAGTACAACAGCAGATCTGGAATAGCTGAAAAGATTGTTATCTATATCATGGTTGAATTGTGTGTAAAAGTGATCACTGAACTAAAGTCAAAGGTAAAAATAAAAGCAGAAAAATCATCTGAATTTGGCTGAAATGTGTTTTATTAAAGGAGAATTGTAAATAAATAAATTGTGATCTAGATAAGCAATTCTTTCAAAATCCTTTAGACTAATTGCTCAATATCAATATGTGTGATTAGAAGAAAGTCTAGTGAAGTATAAGTAATAAATAGATGATTGTAAAAATTGGGTTTTATTCTTTTTAATTCAAGCATTGATCATTTTAAATTTGCACTTAAACATGGAATATATATAATGGATGTCATAATCATGATACATGACTATAATTTGTTCCATATCTATAATGTATTCTTAATTGTCTATTCAAATTCAAGTCATTTGGAAGACATCTGTAAGTTTTTATTAAGCTCTATATCCAAACTCTAATACAACTGGAAAATGTAATGTAAACATTAGAAAAACAAAGGTTTTGTTGATTTACAGTTTATCAAAAAATGATTTGCTTAGAAAAATTGCAGAATTTTTAATGAATTTTGAAAATCAAAAGCATAAACACCAGTTTTATTTTTTGAATGTATTGGAAATTTATAGCGAAAGTATTGAGCTCAAAGATTTGAATAATTGTTTATGAAGGAAAAAGGTGATCCATTAATGTGGAATTTTTATTCCATCTAAATATGATTCCTTGAACTAGTAGTAAAATTACTTTATATTGTTACTTACCAGTTAGTTTACATCTGCCTTCACTTTCTTTAGATTTTAGAGCTTTGGAACAATATTGAATAGGAATATCTAAAGATAAATCTGAAAACATCAACAATTGAAAAAATTCAGATTAGATGTATAAAATTATAAATTATAGAATGAATGAAGATATAAAAATACTGACTGCAATATTTAAAATATCAAAAATTCAAACTATATAAAACAAAATGTGTTCAATGTTTAGTGCTTTCAAAAATTTATAACACAGTAGTCTCCACTTATATATAAGGTTTTCCTATACCTTATATATTACATACACCTGACAAAATTTAATCTGTAAAATAAGCACAATAAGAGATTAACAACAACAATAAATAAAACTATTGTAACATTATGTTATAATAATAAAAATTATATGTTAAATGATTTATTCTTATTTACATTCAAACTAATGCCCTTGTCTCTTATTATCACAATGTTTCGGCTGTTGTGGATTCCAGCCTTGCCAATCCAGGTAACTTTCAGGGAATTTTGAATTGAACCCTTTATTTAATTTACAGGGGTAGATTGTCCTCATTCTACTGCCCATGTATTGGGATATATTTTTTTAGTACTGTTAATGCTAACTCTGTTTGCACTGACAGAGGACTGTACTATTTGGTCTAGAGGCTGAACTCACAATTACTATGCCACCAAATTCATAATCCAATGCTTCAATACAGAACAATAGCCTAGCAGATTAAACTATTGTTTGAATGTTAATAATGACAACACTTCATCAGAAATTCAGACAAATGATGTTTTCTTATAATAGATCTTAGTAACTTCAGCATATGATTTTTTTTCCTTATTAAATGGAAGTTTTTCCTCAAGGAATTCACTTTGTAGTTTTTCTTTAGCATATCCTACTTTATCACTTTGAGATCATTATGAATTCTTTATTCCTGGGATTGACTGTAGGTAACTGAAACTGCAGAAACCAAAACTTCAGATAAGGGATCACTATACTCCCTTTTTAGCATAAAATTGCTTCAAAATCAAAATATGAATTAAAGTGAAATTAAAAATCAAGCAAGCAATCAACTTTTGAGATATTTTTTTATATTACTTTCCTATAATTTCATGAGTATATATGTGGTTTGGGACAAATCACAAATAGTCATGCTTAAACACGTATAAAAAGTAAATTATTTCAAAACTAATACGATTTTAATACTAAATCTTTCAAAATTTATCATTGATGAAACTTGAGATAAATTTGTTGGGTGATTTCAAAACCCCCAGATGAAATAAGTTAATTTTTAATAATACTTTGTTTATAAAGAACAGATCAAAACTAAATTCCTTCACCTCTGTACACAAAAGTGAATTCTTTTTCTTTAGTATCTGTATATTTCTGAGATGAGGTATTATGTACATTATTTACATTATTCGGACTATTGTCTTGATCTTTGTTGCCATATTTATTACAATGTTTCAGCCGTTGTACGCTCCGGCCTTCTTCAGGTGGTTGGAATGTCGAAGTATAAGTAGTACCCTACAACATAACAACTACCCTGGGTACATGGCAGCAGCCCTCAAAAACTGGGATAGGCGGGTACAAGAGGAGAAGGACAACAACACTCAGAAAACAGTCTGCCTGCTTTATGTGCAGGGGTTATCAGAGAAAATATAAAGGATCTGCAGTCCATATAACATCACGACAACCTTCAAAAACTTGACGACACTTCACAGATATCTCTCCCGAGTAAGACCCCCCATAGAGGAGAACATGGCTAAAGACTGTGTGTACGCTATCCCGTGCAGCTGCGGAAAGAAATATAAAGGGGAGACAGGCCGCCCCCTTAAGGTAAGTCTTCAAGAACACCAGAAAGCTGTAACACGAAGGGAAGTGGAAAAATCAGGTGTGGCTGACCACATATGGAGAGAGAAGGGAGATCACCGCCCTCTGTGGGATCAGGTTGAGATCATAGACAAGGAACACCATTGGAAAATTCGTAAACTTAAGAAATCAGCACATATGCTAGGCCACAAAAATCTCCTGAGCTGACCAAGCATAGAAACGAGTACAATATGGGAACCAGTAATAAGGAGTGCCAGAGAAAAGTGATAATAACAACAAAAGTTGCAATATGAGCTCTGGTAAAAACATAAATGATAACAGCAAAAATTGCAATATGAGCACTGGTAAAAAAAAAAAAAAAGAGTGCTGAAGACATTAGGTTTATAATACCCAGAAATTCATACACAGATGTCCTCAAGGACACGTGGCACAGTGGATAAATGCGTTGGTTAGATCCAGTGACAGGACCCAAGTGGGAGTTCAATACCCGGTTAAGGCAGTGGAGAACTTTCAGAGGGAAATTAACAGGAGATAACTGACATCCATTAAACATGGAACTAGAACAGTCTACCCCAGTGAATGAAATAAAGGGTTCAGTTCGACATTCCAACCATCTTTTCCTTTACTTTAAAATTATTGAGATCAAGTATTTTGAATAATTTCTTATTGCAACAAATCTTTGTTCAGAACAGGTCTTGAATCACAAAAAAAATCGTCCAAATATAAGAACTACTCACCAAGAAAAGGATCATGTTTCTTAGACTCCATGTTACATATCAAACAATTCACCTCATTCTGAAGTAAACCACCAAAAATAGCAGTTACAATTGTACTCTTTCCCTTAGTGCCTATAAATGGACTATTATCATTTTGATATGGGAGAAGTGTGAGTAACTCAGTGTGTAAACGATCTAATAAATAACGCATAAATTCATGAGCATCTTGTTGCTGGTAACCTCTGAAAATGAAGAAGAAATATATATTTCATATACCAGACAAATAATTACAGTGATCTTTATAATAGAAATACAACAATTTATTATGAATGTTTTAGAGTTTAAGTGAAATATAAGTTTGCTTACCTAAATCTAGGGACAACTTGCCATATAACAGAAAAAAGAGAGTCTGGAGATATGGCAGTCTTTGTTCCCTGCCATAATGCAATCAATGTTTTACGCAGTTCTTCAACTAAAAGCCTGTGTTAAATAAAAGTAAAGTCAAATTAAAACAATTTAAAAAAGACACTCAGACTCCCTACCTTTTTCATGTAATGATCAGAGAAGGTAAAAATATTTACATGTTACATTCTGTAAAATGCTTTTTTCTAATTTTCTAATTTCTATAAGTATCAGGTTTTATACCCAATTGTTCAAAAGAAACCACATCTGTTTTGAGGCCAATTATTCTGAAGATATCTAAAAGGGAAACTAAATTTTGCGAACCTAGAATTTTGTAAGAGTTACTGATGTGGATTTTACCAATAAATGAATCTAATTGATGATAGATGGAATGGAAATTAAACTGAGAAATTGATGTGAAAAGTTAAACTAGGTAATTTGTGTTTTACTAGTATGCCAAAAGTACACTGATGTCTGGATTTCTATTGTGCTGTTGGTGAAATTAACTAAATTGAATTAGCATCTGAAATTGTCTGGCTTTGAACACATGATTCAAGTGTTTTAACTATTAAAACCTGGTGAAACAAAGTGCATCCGCCACTCACCCCCACTCACTAAATGGCCCATATCTTGGCCAAAATTTAGAAATTAATTTATTTTTCATACTATCCATTTTTTTGCCATGATTGTTTATTGGGGTCAGTAATTCAGCTGACCTCACCAGTGATAGACTGGGGGATGAAATCATCAAAACCATTTCCTTGATCCTGTTACTATGCCCATATACAAATCAACTTGTAACCTGGCACCTGAAACATATCCCCCATAAATAGGAAACTGGGTGGTGGTGGTGGTGGTGGTGGGGGGGGGGTACATCATAGTAAAGATGATGCAATTTTTCTTTTATTAATGTTCACCCTATGCAAAGTCAAAGATCCACACAAGGTAGAGGGTTACTGAAGCAGGTAGTATGAGGATTAAAAGATAAGAAATGCAGTTCATGAGGATATGTGGGAAAGATAATAGTTAACCCTAGACATGAAGAGGTTAGATTGTAGTGGTCAGGAAAGCATTCCCTTGGAAGTCTGTTCCATAAAGTAGTGGCTCGTGGGAAGATACTGTCCGAGTGGAACTTCCTTCTTACTAATGGAATATGAAGGGAATTAGGATATTCACCCCAGTGTACATGGTATATCTTAGCTGTGAAGATCAGAACTAGTGTAATTAAGGAATGTATCTCATCAAAACATTTGCCATGGAAATGGTGTTAGAGTAGCAAGAGTCTTGTGAAGTTTCATCTGTTGGAAAGGAGTTGTAGAGTGGAAAATAATTCACCCAGAAAGCTACATCAGACTTGAATTGGAAATGAAAATGAAGACTGGGTAGCACCAAGTCAGATATGGTCTGATCTAGCTCCTCTAAAGGTAGAGCATAGCAGGAGGAGCAGATACTTACTGGAGCAGTACAAGGAAGCAACCCTTTTTCCAAACCTTTAGTGATGGGTCATATATATGAATTTTACTTGAAGCCTAGGTTTGGTTTGGTTTACAGCATATCAACCTCAATGGGTTATTTAATGCCGACAATTTTTGTTGCTGGTAATGTTTTTCTTTTTTTTCAAAAATGTATTGCTGGTAATGTTTTTTTCCTTCAAAAATCTATTGCAGGTAATATTATTTTTTTTCAAAAATCTATTGCAGCTAATATTTTTCCAAAAATGTATTGCTGGTTAATATTTTTTCAAAAAATGTATTGCTGATGATATTTTGTTTGTAATAATTTTCCTTTAAAAATGTACTGCTGGTAATAATTTTTCCTTCAATTTTGTATTTCTGATAATAATTTTTCTTTCAAAACTATATTGCTGGTAATAACTCTTCAAAAATGTATTGCTGATAACTTTTTTTTCCAAAATATATTGTTGGTAATAACTTTTTCTTCACAAATATATTGCTGGTAATAATTTTTTCCTCAACAATGTATTGCTGGTAAAAAGTTTTTCTTGAAAATGTATTTCTGATAATAATTTCCCCATAAAAATGTATCGCTGGTTTTAATACCTATTTTTACACCTCCACAGTGATTTTGATCCCTGTTTGGGGGTCAACTATTTGCCCATAACTGGGACTCTAACAGGTTCTGGGAACACCAGCAATTAAGCGGGAGTTCCATGCTCCTCAAAACCTCCTGATCAGAGACCTTGCTGTTGGTGGTTTAACATCTTCCCCAGGATGTGGATGTGGATGTAGTTTATCATCATACCCAGGACAAATTCTCCCCACTTAACTATTTACCCATAACTGGGACCCCAACAGGTGCTATCAGTCTGGATCAGGGTGGACCTGGGAACATCAGCAATTAAGCGGTGGTGTGGGGCGCTAATGAGGTTTGGTAAGAAATGTATCAGGTTTTTGATGACGGTTACATTTTGAAATTAGCACACCACATTTAATTTGCAAAGAAACACGAAAAAGAATGACAAGAGATCACTGAATGTCAACAAGAAAAACATGTATTGAAAACAAGTAAATATACAATTGTGTTAGTGACAATAAAGTTTAAGATGTAAAAAGTAGTTCCCCTTGTATCGTGTGAGAATACAAATGTGTATTGTAAGAACTTTTCTTGTTTAAATTTGTTTAGAGTTCAAGAATATTTGATATATGAGTTTGAAAGTGAGAATGTTGTGCAAGAGGATGATAAAGTCTTGAATAGTTCACTTGGCTTTTGAAACAGACAGTTCACAGTGTTGTGTGTGTGTGTGTGTGTGTGAGTAGAAGATTGAGAATACACGTACATGGTTAAGGCTCTGAAATTTAATAGTCTAATGTTCTTTCTTTAATTTCTGCTATATATACACATAACCTAGGCTCCAGGGACGAGAGTGGAAAAAATATTGAAAGAAATGTCAATATATGTGATTGGTCAAAAATCGATCAATTTTTTTCTATAACAAGTTTGGTAAGATAAAACATGAGCGAATGTTATGTGGCTCATGCGATGCATAAATTGTCTTTAAAGAAAGTAGTGTTTATTTTCTGTCCAATGACTGTTGAGTGATTTGTGGGCGTGGTGTATGTAAACGTCCACTACAGTGGTTCCAAGCTCCTCAAAACCTCCTGATCAGAGGCCTAGCTGTTGGACATAGTTTATTGTTTTACCCAGGATGTGGATGTAGTTTATCATCTTACCCAGGATGCACTTGAAGCCCAGGATGAACTTAATACCCAATAGGCATTCAAGGCAAGGTAGCAGAGTAGTTGACATAGCAAGATACTGCACTAGAATAATTTCATCAACTATTGGAAGAGTTGGACAGCAACTTTCTCTGGGAGTCAAAGAACAAAATTCCTTGTTTGAATTGTTGAACCAGTCACCAGTTCAGGACATTGCTGTTGTTTTTGCAATATGTTGTCAATAAGGCTGACACCTACTAACTCACAAACTGGTATTAGATAGACCATGGCACCATATAATCAGGAAGGATTAAAGTGATAACTGTAACCTTCAGCAAATAAACTTTGTTATTCTTTCTACAAAGAGTCAGTTGTCTGTTCTGAAATTTGCTTCCATCTTTACTTTTCTTCTAACTTGACCAGTCTTAAGATCAAAATCTTAAACACAACATGGGTGCTGTACTGAGACATCCAAACAGTGACCCCAGGCCCATAAGGGTGACAAAAGAGAAAGTTTGGTTATACTTTTTCTTATGACTAAGTTCAATGTTACTTACTTCATATGAAAACCAAACTTTCAAGTGTAAGCATGCAATGTTTTTTTCAATATCAATTACTTTGATATTGAAGATATAATAATATATAAACAATTGCACTGGATGCAGTTGATTGTACAACATTAGTTCATGTTCAATCTACTTTACAGGAATTCATTGATGTACTGAGGGAAAAAAATTTTTTTTTTCGTTTTTAATGAAACTTGTATGTATATATATATATATATATATATATATATATATATATATATATAAAACACAGGTAGGCTCAAAACAAAAATGTATATCAGTCTACAAGGATACCACATTTCAGATAGATATTTTCCCAGGATATAAATTATAAAGTGGCAAAGTTGGCAAATCATGCTACTGACCTGTGAAAGAAAAGTCCAAGCAAATTTTAAGGTCATAAATCTTGAACTCAACTGAAGTTTCTATTTTCAGGTTTTTCATTTTCTAGTGTGGCTATTGCACAAAGAAATATCAAAATAGGAGATTGTGACCATGGGAACTTTTTAAATTTTGGTTGAATTGATATGAAATGACCCAATATTTTAATGGACTTTTCTCATTTCATAATATTGGTCTTTTAAAGATGGTAGACATTTAATATAGGCACAGAATTCTTCAATATTACTGAAAAAAATTCAGTAATATGTAGGAATAAATAATCTATGTCAAAAAAAGCAGAATTTTAAAAAATTCCCATGTGCTGACTAAGTTTTAAAAATAAATTTTACATGCTTGGTATTGTTAACAGAGGTATTTACTAATATTTCTGACTATATAGAAATATATTCATAAGCTTTTATAAAAAAAAAGTGCAAATGTTGATTGGCTAAATTTTATTAATGTAGGTAATAAAAACGACTATGAATTATTTGTTATTTAGAAATAAGTGGTGGTATTAATAATAAATTATATTTATCTACCAAGATTGAAGTCCACAATACTAAAGGGAAATCTTAATAATATTAAACATAGAAACAAATAAAACATTATATTTTTTTAACTTTCATTCTTGAGAAGAATAGTTATATTTTTAATATGCAAAAATATTAAATGATTAATTTATTTGGACATTTATAAATAGAAGCAATTACTTACACGTCTTCTCCATTCTTTGTTCTTTTAGCATAATGACATTTTCTCATTTTATAAACTTGGTCTTCTAAAGATGGTAGACGTTTGATATAGCCACAGAATTCTTCAATATTACTGAAAAAAGTCATTAATGCATAAGACTAAGAAATTTATTATAAAAATAACAATCATGGCATATTATAAATGTTATCACAAAAAGGAGAAAAAATAGCAACTTGCTTGTAAACCACCATTCTATACAAAGTAAGAGAACACAAAAAGTTACTACTTTTTAAACAAAACATTTTGAAGAAGCTTGGAATATTTTAAATCTCTGAGAATAATAGATGAATTTATGGCATATTGACACATGACTCATCTATTATCAGGCACTATATCCTATTGTATTAATAAATGCATTTTTTCATAAATATGGGAATTGGAATAAGAATACCTTTCTTCTGTCAATAAGACAGTGGGGGTGTTGCTGAAAAGGAAAACATTGACAGATGTAAACCTCAAAACTATCACCAGAAGACTTGTTATTCTTTTGTTATTGGATTCATTTTCACTGCAAGTCTTCATTCTTTTATTGAGTCAAACTGCTACTGCCTTTCTTAAGTCTATATTCTCTTTTTATACTGAAATATACCATGTATATAGAAATGTATGCCTCAGATAAAATTATCACTTCCTTCTCAAGAGATTTTTCCTTAATTGTATTTACTAAACCATGCAAAGCCTACTCAGTGTCTCTTAAAACTGATGTCATGTTCCAGATTTTCACTTGTTCTTTTAGTCATGCCCAGTTTCCAACAGACATTCACTGATCTCATGATCACAAGGGAGCGGCCTCTACCACTTCCCCAGATGAATCATCATCTGAGAAGCCATCAATTGCACTCATGTCAGGCTCTGAATCACCTGCTTATAAGGACTTGACACAGTACTGACACTCTTTATTCAAACTTGATAAGTGTGTATCATGTTGGCAGGTGCAACCAAAGTTGGAACATCATCCTTCAGTGTTACATTATACTCCATTATGGAATATTGTTTTCTGATGACAATTATTTTGATCTTCCTATGACATCTTTTCACTATGCCCTTCCTTATTAATACATGTGCACAATGAAATGACCCACTGTCCATAAATATCTTAAACATTCTATGCAAAATGCTAGATTGAAAACTGAGCAGAATTGCAATCTATGAGAATCAAGTAATGTTTACCACCATAAGGAGTGATAGCCATTTCTCACCTACTCTCAGTGTCACTCACATCCAGTCTTCTTCTTTGTTGCTGATGCCGAGTATATTGACTGGTGGTGGGCAATCATTGAACACTGCCTTGACAACCATTTTGAAACATTTTACAAACCACAAGGATGTTAACTTTATTGATCAATGGTCATTATTTCACCAGGATCCAGCTTGTACACAGAAGTCACTAATACAGAGTTTTATTTTTTTATCACATCAAATATTCTCTGTGGTATCTTGGTCAAATTGTCAGTTTGGTTTTGGTTAGACTTGAACAGTCACACTTATGAATAAACAGTACTCTCCAAATGTGCTGAGTTATCATCTTATCAGAGTGTCAGAGATCCATGGATCAGTGATCAGATGTTAATGTTGCTTGGTATTGGAGTGTTAGGTTGACACTCTTCAATATTGTGTCAAGCATCGTTCTCTGGGCACAACAATCACACATCCTCAATGATGAACCTGTTGACTCCTATGACCAAAAAATTTGTATTAATCTATACATTGGTGTATAAATGGACATAAATTCAATCATTTTATGCAAGATCATTCTGGCATACCTTAGTGATGCTGCCCATTATCATCCACTTGATTAGACATTATCCACTTCATCATCCCCACTGGATGTAACCACATTTACTTGACATTTTATGAATGCCAGTGACATGCAGGAATCTGCTGTACACAGGTAAGTGCCCTCTAAGTTTTCTATGCAGAGTAAAGATGCTTTAATGAGTGATGGCATCAAAGTTTATTGTACTTGTACTAGATTTGCAAACACTTAAGCATCATTCTCAAATTAATCCAGGACCTTGAACATTAGTTCAAATTTTTATAAATGCACTTACGTGTATTGTGGGCACCAGATTTTCATTGATGAAAATGTCATTCAATATAGGCTGACATCAGTCTGGATGAGTTCATTCTGTGACTTCATAGTACTGACAAATGATCTCATTATTAATGGTGTCATATTAAGTTTAAACCTCAACTGGAGGAGCCAGTACACCTGTCCCTCAAGCAACATTGTCTTGAATGGTTACAGGGACTTGTGCACCCGGGGCAAAATGTCCATGTAAGCAATGCATGCACTGCATACCTTACATTTTTCCAGGATAAATAATTTTGTGCAATATAAAATTAATTACTGATAATTTTCATTATCTTCTTTGTACTTGTATTTTTTGTATAATTGTTACAAGCAATATTATTTAGCGAGTGTAAGCAGAGAAAACGCTTGTTGTTTAGCAAGAAAAGACAAGTAAAAGCAATGAATTTACTAGCTTTTGAGTAGGGAGACAGAATATAATAGTGAGTGGGTGAAAGAGAGACTGTCACTGAAAAGCAGAAATTCTTTTGCTTGCATTAGAAAAGACCGTATAAAAAAGAGACAGAATAAGGAGAGGCACAGAGAGAAAGTCACCAAAAAGCAGAAATTCTTTTATTTGCTTTCCAGCCAGCAGACACTCTCCAGTGAAGTGATGATATTTTTATTGCATGTGGCTGAAATCAAAGATTGCCTATTCAAAGGACTTATAGTTGGACAGAGTTAGATAAAAAAAATTGTATTTGGTTCTGATGAGTATATAGGGAATGTCTGATGACTTTAGTGTCACATCAAAAGTTTTTTTTTTTTTTTTAACTGACTTTTAAAGTTTTAACCCATGGAGAATATTCATGAAACCTTCTTAAGACCTGGATTCAGTCATGTGACCATTACCCAGAAAGTTTTTGACTAGTTCATGTGTGGAAAAAAGGGGAAACCAGTAAAGTCTATTTTTTGTGATTAAAAGGTAAGTTTTCATCCTTTTCAATGCCTTAAGATTTAATTTTAAATGTTCAAAATTATTTTTTAAAGTTATGTAAAAAGATTTCTTGATATTATTTCATTAAACATGTTAAATTTTATTAAAGGACATTTAAAAAAAGATCACTGCAATACCTAATTTTAAAATTAAATTAAAAGTATTTAAATTCAAATTTCATGTATTAATGTTGGTGTTATTTTAAAGAAGAAAGGTTGAACTTTATTTTAAAAGCAATTTGGGTATTTAAAACAATATTTATTTAGTTTACGTAAAAAAATAAAGGTATTAAGTCTGAAGCGGACACTGTTGGTAGAAGCGTATTTTCTCACATTAAAATTAGTTCACATCACATTCACAAATGGTTGTGGTGGGGTGCCAAATAATTCTCTGGGGCACAGAGTGAGGTTCTCCTTTTTTCCTTTCCACCTTGGTGATTACCCTGCATAATGGACTGCATGCACTCGTTCCCAAGACATCCTTTGCCACTGTTGTGCATATACATCTGTAAGTAAACTCACTTCAAATCTATTACTGTAAAATTAGACCCTTGCTATTCCCTTAACTTTTGTGCATAGGTGTCTGCATTGGCTGTAAATGTGTGAACATTTAACTCTCAATGGTAAATAACAAGAGGCACCTTTTTTGTTTTCTTGCACCATAACCATGTTGGATCAAACACTTGAGTGACACAATCACCTCCTTGGGACTTAACAGTAACTAGCCATTGTCTGGGCATACTTGTAGTTCATGGTTAAACACCTCTCCGCCCTCTTTAGACATGGGATATTCTGATACAGGGTTCTACAGTTTCTCGGGCTTTTAACCATCCAACCATTTACACAATGCACTCTAGATTTTGTTTTGGCTGAACTATGTGCTAAACTCAGGCTCATTCATCTTGATGGCCATATATACAGGCACATCATCCTTGGGAAAGTGTATATTGCCAGAAACAGTAATTTGAGTCCCACTCTTTAATGGCACCGAGTCCAAGCAGAAGATCAAACCCCAACAACTACCTGTTCACAATTAAGAGTTCAACATCAATAGGTTTCATGGTTCTCCCAAATTTAAGATTCCCAGTGTTATAATCTTCCTAAAACCAGATCTTCTGACTCATGCTAAACAAATTTCCACCACTGGCTGGATATGAAGGCTCTGAAAACCAAGACTGAAGCAAAAATTCCATCAGTTCTGCACATAGCTTCTGTTTTACTTACATACTCAAAGAAAAATACAATCCAGAATTTCCACCTAGTAGCACCCACTCCTGCCTAAAGAAACAAAATAAAAATTGGAGCTGATCTGAGCCCAAGAAAAGGACATAAAAGCCCATCAAAAGGACATCTTCGACACAACAGTTGGACAACACAACAGCCAGGATTCACAATGCTTGTCAGAATGCGACCTCCCATCTCCAAAGATAACTCGCCAAAGGCCATTGCCACTGTAAGTTACAATTCACTCTCCTTCTCCTACTCTATGCCTCTGCAGATGACTTTTACAATTCTACTTATCTCTTTCTTTTAACGAGAGACATTTACACCAATTTACCATTTGTCATATTTTTACATTCATACAACTGTTTATTTCTTAAACCTCTGTCGTTTCTTCTTTGTTCTACCACCATACGCTCAATATAACACCAGCTCCATGGCATTTAATTAACAGGCGGTATGTCCACCTTGTTATCCAAAAGTAATAAACTGATTTTCTTATGATTGAGAATTGGTATCTACAATGGCTAATCTCTTGATTTCATTGACACATGGGTAGTGACTCATTCATTGGGAAAGAGACTGGCACTGATGACTTTTTCCCTTAGTCTTGTTTTCCTAACCCTCTACAGAAATGTAGCCTATTTTATTACACCTGAAGTGTCATAATTCATTACCAGCTGATCATGTGCATCACTACACTCATACATCCAGTCTCTTGTTAACTAATTTGGTCAGAGCATCTGTAGTAGGTAATGTTATTAAACTGATAGCTGGTAGGTATTTCAGTTCTAATGTGCACAAGTCAGGCAGCCATCAAAACTGGTTCCCCAGATATAATCTTGTCTTTCGTTATGGTCTGGGTTGGTTATTAAAGCTATCTCCTGGATGAGACATGAAAGGAGCAACTTGACATGGTCAATGAATGTACACGTTAGGTCACAATAGAGCATCTCTTAAATATTCTCCTCACTTAGCTGTTGATAAACAGCAAACATTCTGTCTGTCAAATATAACGGTAGAGAAGTCACTCAATATTTTTTACTCCACAAAAATCACATACAAGTTTTGTCTTCTCAATACATTTGATTACAAACTAACCAATTGCCAAACTGCCAAATTCAAGAATCAATGTTGGGTTGAAAATATTCATCTGTCATTATTTTTGGTTGTAGAAATGGCTTGTTGTAGAGAGGAAAACAGAAGAAAATCACTAACAATGTTTCTCCCAGCTGTGAACCTCACATTTTTCATTACAGGGCTCTTCATTCTATCAGACTTATTTTCTCATCACAGTCAAACTACTACTGCTTCAACCAGGTCAGCACTCTTTTCATACTGAAGGACATTATGAATATTCAAATATATGCCTCATAGAAAAATGGCAGTTCATTATCAGATTTTATTTTGTTCTTAAATTGTGGTTGCCAAACCCTGCATAGCCAAATCAATATCTCTTTTGAAGATGACCAGTAAGTTGTCATTTTTCACTTATTATAGTCATTCTCAGTTCCCACCAAAAGATGCATATATTTTTAGACCTTTAGGACTTATGATAAGAATGAATGAAAAAGGGAAAAAAGATTGTAAAGTAATTTCTCATTTTCTAAAAGGACAGTAATATAAATATTCTAAAATAAAGAAAAGTAAAAAAAATAATACCTGAGAGACTGTAATACTGCATTCATAAAACATGTATTGCCTAAGTTTCGTAATCCAGATCTTGGATTCAGGTTTTTTTCCTTAAAAAGAAAATAAATGTAATTTTAAAAAATTCACATACATCTATTATTACAGAAACCATATAAACAATTTTTTTCTATTTAAAAAATAAGTTATTAGTTACCATAAAAAATAACATCATTTTTCATAATTTCTAAAATTAATATATCTTTTTCCCTGTCAAAAAAAAAAAAAAAAAAAAAAAAATTAGTATATTTGAATTTTTTTTTTTAATGAAAAACTTTATTTAAATGAATTAGACATGAACATTTTTTTTTTAAATGATACAACATTTGATTCTTAATAAGTTAAACAAATGACATTATTGTTTATTTATTATTAAAGTATATTTAATTTGATTTTTAATATATTTCTGCCAAATAATTTTCACCTGGATAGGTAAAGTGCAAAATTATCAAATGAAAACAATGAAAACGAATTCTATTTAAAATGTATACTCACCAGTTTCATTTTTTTTCTTTTATTTTCTATGGAATCACTTTGAGGGCTTCTCTTTGATTTTTCACATAATTGAGTTTGTGGGCTTTTTAATAAAAATTTTGAAAATACAAGAAAAATTGTATATTTGATAATGCTTGCACAGCTAAAAGAAATAAAACTAGAAACAAAATTTTCCTCAACTGCAATTCTATTGAGCTTTATTGATTCTATCAAAGAAACCAAAAGTTTAAAGTATTAGAAAAAGTTTTAATATTTTAGTTAAAATGTAATATTTTTTATTAAATTATATATACATGCAGACTAATAAAAGGAGTCAGCTACTTTAAAAATGATAATATAAGTAATAATCTGAAGAGTTGAGGAAATTCTATTCAAATGGTGTGTGTGCGCACACACACACACACACACACATATATAATATAAAAAGAAAATTTTTATGCTTTATATGCAAAATTTGTAAAAAAAAATAATGTTACAAAGAAGAAAAGTGCTTAATGCTTTAAAGAAAACAGCAATTTAATATTAAGTTAAAATTAATTATAGTACCTCGTTAGCTAGTTCACCTTTGTCTTTTAGTTCATCAGGAAGTGAGTAGCAGAATTATTGAAATGGTGTATTGGGCAGTTCAGTTAAATAATAAGCTTAAGTTGTAGCTATCACAACTATCTTCATGGGGAATACAAAAGTTGAATATGCACAAACCAGAGTAGTGCATGGGGTGATCCACTTTTATTTGGTACCAAGTGCACCAGTATAAATGTTTAACCAAACATTTATATAAAAACTAATAATAATGTATTTGAATATATTCCTAAATGAATACAGCATAGATTGTTGACAAATTTGTTGTGTGCTGAAATATTTAGCAAACCCAAAAAGGATTATGAACTGGTATTTAAACATGAAGGATATAATGCTAAATTAATATACCAAGAGGCAAAGCTTCAAAGCTGCCAGTGAATAATGATAGAAAAAGAAAAATAATTTAGTTTACACCTCCATTCAATATGGCAGTAAGAAAACATTTGCGCATGGGAATGTTCAATAAAAATTGATAAATTAAGTTATCCTTGTATACCAAGTATAGCTAGATTGATTAAAAGGCATAATGCAAAAATAATTAATGGAAGAAAAGAATATAGGCAACCTAGGTACAATTGCAGTGAGAAAAGCAGTTGCACATTAGAGGAGAAATGCCTGGCTGAAAATATAATTTATAAAGCTAGTCAAAGCAACTGGGCAGAATGAATAGATTGTTCAAACAACATGGCAATCTTAAGATATTCATTACAATGGAAGCATATAAAAACAGTATAACACTGTCAATATCTGTGGAAAACTAAAGAAAAGTATGGTGTATGTCCTCAGATTAAGTGTCAGATAATAAGAATGGCAACAAATTTTGTAGGCTCTGCATGGAAGAGAAACTGGTAATTGCAACATATCCAGTGCTATATAAGTTATTAAAAGCCAGACCAGAAGTGTCATCTAAGTGCTGACACCTCAAGAAATAATTTACTGGATGAATAATAAATAACAATAAACCACCTCACATCCTGTTCTGGTTTGTGTAGCTTCAATTTTTTGTACTCACCACAAGTACAGTTGTGAAACTTGCAACCCAAAGTTAGCTATTTAGTTACAACTGCCCAGTATGCCATTTCAATAATTTTGGTACTCACAGACTGACAAGCCAAAAAAGCTAAAGTGAACTATCCAACTAGCTGAATCTTATTTTTTCTTTAATTTTTTAATAAATATGATAATTTTGCTATAAAAGCTGAACAACATTTTCTCATTCCATTTGTTTTATAAAAAAACTAATAAATTTGTTTTTAACTTTTTTTTTATCTGTCTATATTTCTGAGATGAAGTATTGTAATTATTTACACTATTTACATTGTTCAGACTGTTGTCCTCATCTTTGTTGCTATATTCATGAAGTTTTCACTGTTGTACATTCCAACTTTCTTCAGATATTTGGAAACAGGCCAACCCCTTAAGATAAGACTGTAAGAACATAGTAAAGCTGTAACATGAGGGGAAATAGAAAAATCAGGTGTAGCTGACCACATATGGAGGGAAAAGGGAGATCACTGCTCCCTGTGGGATGCAGTTGAAATAATAGACAGAGAACATCACTGGAAAATACAAAAACTTAAGGAATTAGCACATATGCTAGGCCACAAAAATCTCATAAACTGGTCAAGCATAGAAATAAATATAATTTAGGAACCAGTAATATGGAGTGCTAGAGAATTGTAATATTAACAACAAAAATTGTAATACGAGCTCTGCTAAAAAAGATTACTGAGACATTAAGCTTATAGGTCCCAAAAATTCATACAATGATGTCCTCAAGGACACTTAGCTCAGTGGATAAAAGTGTTGACTGGATCCAGAGTTATCCAAAGAGTTATGAGTTCAATACCTGGCTACTGCAATGGTGAACTTGGAGAATTGAGTTGAAGGGACATGAAACTAGAACAATAAATAAAGGTTTGGCTTGAAATTCCAATTACCTATTGCGAATATGGCAACAAAGATGAGGACAACATAATGGCATCATTCATCACTGGTCCTTATTTCTGGATAAAAAAAATCTCAGAAAAAAAATTGTTAAATATTACCTGTTCAGTGATTGAAGATGTTTGCGTAATTTATCAAGATGCCCACTTTTGGTATCATTGATGACAAATTCATCACAGACATAGCTATCAAATAGAAGAGAGAAAAAACATGGAACTTCTAAAAAATTTCAAAGTGCAATTAAAATATATGATTATGACATAACAGTAAAAGAAAATGAATTCTTTATAAAATTAAGTGTCACAAATAGCATGGTGAGTGAACAAATATGTATAAATTAAGTTTATACCAGCAACAAATATAAAACATAAAAAAAGCAGAACAGAACACAGGAAAAAAGTTACATTAACAAATTAAACAGGTGTTTCTTCACAATGTTGTTCTAAAAGATTATCTTTTGAAAAGTAATAATTTAAGGGAAAAAAACTACTTTAAACTATAAATGATGTGCACACCCCAACTTCACTGAGGTATTTATTTCATCATTGACATAATCACATTAATCTTCATCTATTTAATTTCTTTTATTACAATACATTTTAGCTTGGCCTTCATCCTAAAATCTATTATTTTCCTTTAAAACAACAATATAAAAAAAGGACATACCAAAAAGCAGCATAGCTATCACAGTCCATGCAGACAGTATGAGTGGGTTTTTCTTCTTGGTGTTTCCTTGCATGGCCATTTACATAGCTGAAAAAAATTGAATTTGAAATAATTTGAAATATAATAAAATTATATTTGTATTCAATACATAAATAGCTTTACAATATTAAATTTATTAATAAATTGCAAATTATATAAAAAGAAGCACATTTATTTTATATTGTTCAGAAAACCCAAGATACCTCTGTTGTTCTGGCCAATTTGAACATAAAAACTACATTCCTATCATATTTGAATTAAAATAGATTTTGAATTCAAAATAGTCACAAAAACACAAAGTTAATAAAAAGATAATCTTGTTAAAGTATATAAAAATAATTTAAATCAATACTTAAATTTAAGAAAAACAAGACTTTCTTATTGTAAATACTAGCAAATAATCTTTCACTTACTTTTAAATAGGAAATAATGAATAAAAATTGAAAAATGTTACTTATCTCATTTTGTTTACTTGATTATTGTTGGCCTAATCAATGCCATGTTATCAATATTTAAATAAGTTAAATTTATAAATTCATAATTAGTAAAAGTATAATTTTAAATTTCCTATTTGTAATTAAGTAATGTAATTTCATGTACAAATTTAACAATGTTATCAATTTAAGAAAGAAATATTTTAAAATAAAACTTTTTAGTAATTACCAAAATCTTCAATTTGTCCAAGTCAAAGTGCTTTGTAACAATCTTTATTCATTTTAAACGGCATTATCTTTGAATATCATTGACTCAGTTGACAAAATATTGCATAAACATAAAGTGATTTTGTAAATCAATTAACATAAATAAAAATACAGCATAAATTGATACATTTAGAACCACACATGCTTGTCTACACTAAATATGTAACACATTATAGAGGTCAAGTTGTGAAGAGAGATGTAATGTTGCATGTAAAAAAAATAAAGAATAGACAGATATATAAATAGGTCGATAGAATCAATAGTTTTTTTTTAAATAAATAAATGGAAGTATAAAATATTTTATATAGCTTACCGGCTACAGTTCACAACACCACAGCATAAACAAATCCAGGGACCTTTTTCTGTTTTACACACTATAAAAACATAAAAAAGATTTGATAAGAAACTAATATATATATATATATATATCATATAGAAAATATGCTAAATATATCATATAGATGGGAATATATGTAAAGCATAAAGATAATTATTTATTTCTAAAATACAGAAATTTAGCTTAATTTCTTTCTGCCAACAAAAAAAAAAAAAAAAAAAAATCAATACAAAGCAAACCTGGCTTTAAAGTAGTATTCAGTAAAAAATGAGATTACTTTTGAAATGGAACAATTTTTCAAGATTACATAATTATGACAAAATATTTTTTTATATTAAAACTGGAATGATCCAAAGTAAATATCTTCAGACAAAGGCAAATCTAAAAAGGTATTGCCTTGCTTGAAACCTATTTGGTCAATGTAGTGAATATGACATGGTGCTTAAATTTATAAATCCTTAAAATACCAAGAAAAAAATCTATTTAAAATCAAAATCAAAACAGCATTTTGAGTAAAACAGGTTCTTAGACTTTCTAATCAAAGTGGTTTTATTTTTTTAAAAATGATCTCAGCTATTTGAATTGATAACACTGGTCAACACATATTTTGGTGCAAGGATGGATGCACTCTTTCTTGGCTAATTTCAAGGCACCGAATCCCAAAATGACATCCATTGTTTCAAATAAGTTATCAAAATGTTTCTTTTGGGCAAAAATTTTCATTTTTTTTATGGAGTGATTTCATGATTTTCAGATTAGAAAATGAAAATCTAAAATCATAATCAACTCAAATCAATATTAATGAAAAGTAATCTGGTAACTCAATGATGAATGATGGCTCTATAAAAAATGGAATGGATTTAATAACTTGACCATTTTTATAAGTAACTAACAATGTATATAGATATCTCAGTACACATTGATATTCAAACTATTAAAGACTATTCATAATCAAATTCATAGTTTTATCAGTGGCATGCCCATGTATGTATTTTTTTGCACATACTGCATAATTATAAACAAGATTTAGGATTGGTGTTTTATATGAATTTACTGAATTTAGCTGATATGTAATATTTAGTGTTAAGTATGAATTGAGGACCAAAGTAAAGTCTCCTTTTACTTTGTATACAAATAAAATATTATCACATGTCGTTTTATTTCTAGACCTTAGTACCAAAGCAATGTCTTCAAGCAGAGGATGCAAAATCAATCCCGTTCTTTTTCTCTTATATATGCGGCGAGTTTACAACAACGAATAACAGAAAACTGATTTTATCAGACAAACTTATCATGCTTACATTGAAGTGGAGCTGGGCAATCAGGACAAATCGTGGGCAGCACATATTGTCTGCAAAACATATCAAGAGCACCTTATGCCAGTGGGGACTAGGGATACTTGAACTTCATTTCAGTTTGGTATTCTGATGATTTGACATGAGCCACAAAATCACATTGATGACTTATTTCTGCTCAATTGACATTGCTGGCCTCAACAACAAGAAATAAAAATCTGTGACATATCCTTCCCTCAATTCAGCTATCAGACCTGTACTACACTTCAATGATATCCCGATTCCTATCTTCAAAGGCTTTACACCCTGTGACATTGAAGAATTGGACCATGAATGATTTCATCAAGAATGAGAAGGTCAATGATTTTGAGGGATTATCATCTGAACCGATATTGTTTGATCAAGAAGAGTTGAGCTACTTAATCAGGAATTTGAGTTTATCAAAAGAATAAGTAGAACTCTTAGCTTCAAGACTGAAAGAGAAAAATCTCCTTAAGGAAGAAACAAAAGTTACATTTTATTGCAATTGAACCATCAAACTTGTATATTGTAATGATGTCAAAGGAATTTTGCTGCATCTTCATATTCATGACTATAATACAAATTTATGGAGACTATTCATTGATAGCTGAAACTGTAGTTTAAAATTTGTTTTGTTGCACAACACCAATGTATGCACATCAATACCAACTGGACACAATACAATGCTGAAAGAAAAGCATGAACCCATCAATAAATTACTTTCATCATAACTGGGTGATTTGTGATGACCTGAAAATGGTTAACTTTTTACATGGGCAGCAATCAGACTACAAAAAGTTCCCAGGCTTCCTTTGTTTATGAGACAGTAGAGCCAGAGATCAACATTGGGATAGAAGAAAATGGCTGGTCAAAGTAGAAATGAAAGTTGGAGAGAAAAATGTGATAATTGATCCATTAGTGCCCAAAGCCAAAATTGTCTTCCCTCCTCTCCATATCAAATTAGGATTTATGAAGCAGTTTGTGAAAGTGCTTGATAAGGATGGTCAATCTTTTCAGTACATTTCTTGGTCTTAGCATAGAAAAACTGAAACAAGGTATTTTTGATGGACCTGACATTCAAAAATTCATTAAGGATGACAACTTTGTCAACCCTATGAATGTTACTGAATCAAATGCCTAGAATTTATTTGTTGATGTAGTAAAAAAAAAAAAAAAGAAGCTTTTTTGATAATTGCAAAACAGATGACTATAAGCAACTAGTCAACAGGTTGATAGCAAACTACTGAGTGCTTGGCGCTAACAAGAGTATCAAACTACATTCCCTGCATAGTCATTTGAACAGTTTTCCAGAAAACTGGTGATATAAGTGATAACAAGGAGAATGTTTTCATTACAATATAAAAGTCATGGAGTACAGATATCAAAGGAGATGGGATAAAAGAAAGATGGCAGATTACTGTTGGAACCTGAACAGAGACAAAACAGTGGATCATTTGCGAAAATCAAAAAAGTGAAAGTTCTTACCAATATTGTTCTTTTTAATTTTTAACTTCATATTTAATTGAACATATTTGTGTTTTAATGTACTCTTCTTCTTACCTCATGGTTGAAACTTTATTTAATTTGCATAGCTGTTCATTTGTCACTTTTCAGACAAATGACTTAAAATAAGCCATTTTCCAGTTTTTGCCTATCATCTAAAGCAAGAAAACTAGAGCTGAGAAAAATGACTATGATATTTGAATTCAGTGACATGAAATTGTTTAGAATTAGCTATGATATCCCTTGCACCATTAAAAAAAATAAAAATTTCTAGGCCAGTGTAATTTGACATTATCAAAATTAAGTTATAAGTAGTTTATAAATTAATGATTTATGTATTCCCTTGGGCAATTTTCTAGTGAAAACTGCAAAACCTTGTAGTCTTTCATCAGCTTTATTCAATAGAAATACTCAGTATAAAATGTCGTTTTTGTAAGGAAAAAAAAAGGAGTTAGAAATCGAGAAAAGAGTTATCTTAATTTTTATTATTTTTCACTTTTGAAAACTTATATGAGGAGGATATTGAAAGGTTTACAGCCCAACCAAGATGTAATTCCCTAGGAAATTCTGATCTTTGATCAGATTTTAGGTAGTAGGTCAGGACACAAAATGTTCAGCGCCTCCTTAATGCAGGATATTTTAATCTTTATAAACTATAATATAGCTTATTACTTACCTTATATATTTTAAAAATACAACTTTATTAAATTAAAAAGTATGAAGCAAAAAGATTTCTAAGTGTCTCAGATATTAAAAGATTTGCAAGCATTGCACATAAATAAAAAATATCCGAAATTCAATTATAATAAATTATATTTTTGATAATTATTTAAAGTTTTTGTTAATATATCTGAAGTTTGGAAGTAAAGTCCATATAAAATGTTAAACTGATTAATCTTTAAAAATGAAACTGAGAAATATATGATCCATTAAAAACAATGCAGAAAAAAATAATCCATAATTAATTCAGCAGTAATTGTTATTGCTAAATTCTCTCTGGTTAAAGTGAATTTGTGATGAGCAATATTATTTTTTAGAATTTGTATTTAATAAAATCTTTCTATTGAAACGAGCTGTAATTAAAAAGAGGCAGGTATAAACATTTTTACTGCGCTAACTAAAGTCGTTTTTATGACTAATCAGTAAAGTTGATTACTAGATATTCAATTCACTTGAATCTTTGCCAAGATTAAGTAACCATTGGCTTTCTTTAGATCTTGAATTTTTAACGTGTAAAAATTATAGAAGAGTTACTTCTTCACATTGAGAAGTAATTGTTGAATGATATTTTAAAATTTTAAACAATATAGAAATAGAGCTACGACTAAATGTGAAGAAATTTTTACAAATAATTTCTGGATATTACTTGAGATATATTCCTAAAAAATTAAAATTGTTAAATGAAATGTAATCTTACGAGAATATCAATTATCAAAGAAAGAAAAAAAAACTGTTAAGTTGTTCATTAACATTTTTTCCATTCGATTTCTGAATCATTATTAACATTACCAGTACTAGGAATATGAAAAGTATTTGATAATCTTATAGGTAAACTTTAATAACTCCAATTTAAACTTAAATAATATTGTCAAATAAATCACATACGGAGCTTGAGATAGCGCTTCCGTTATCTGTAATATTGTAATCTACAACAAAACATTTTGGATACGTTTTTCCAAATTCCCTGCCAGTTGTATTGGAAAATAAAAAAATCATTTTTTGTATTTCTTAAAATAATTTTGTTTTTGTAGATGAAACTGGAAAATTCAGTAAAAACAAAAAAGATTTTTATGTTCGTGCAATGACAGTCTGCAGAACACGGTGTACTGTAAAAATAATATCATCAGCACTATCCTTTTTCTTTAGGAAAGATTCGTTTTAAAATTTTTCCACAATTTCAATATAAAGATAAAAATTTTCATAGGTGAATAAAAAATAAAAATGTTCTCCTCAATGGTAACTAAAGGAGACAATTTTTATTTTTTATTAACCTCATCAAAAAAAAAAAAAAAAAAAAAAAAAAAAAAAGGAGGGGGATAGAACTTCATTTAAATGAAATAAAATTAAAACGTTTGTAGAAAGTAAAGCAAATAATTAAACAAAAATTATGAACGTAAAAAACGCAACTCAAAAAAATTGGTTGGTACTGGTCAGGTTGGGAAACTATTTTTTCAACAAACATTGATTCATTGATTGATAAACTGTAAATTACATATTTTCAGTTTATTTTTTAAAAGACGCAATAATAAAAAGATGCCTTCGTAAAAAGACAAAAAGTAAAACGATATTTTTATAAATAGGGAATGCAATCAGTTTACTTTTTAAACTGTTGACCCAACTAGGTTAATTAAAAATATTTCAGGAACAGAGAAAACAAGGAAAATGTACAGGTTGCACCGTTTTTCAATTTCCCCAAACAGCAGACTGGCCTTTGTCACAAACATAATGATAACTACTGTAGTATAGTAGCCTATAAATTTTTGTTATTTTTAATTTAGGAAATTTTTATAAAGCTTAAAAAAAACAGAACCAATGACAACACTATCAACAATTACATGCATAAATTCGTATAAATTTCATTTTTTCGAACCTAATTAAAGTAAAATTATTTCTTAATTAATGAAAGAATGACGGTTAAAAAAATAAAACCCAAAGTAAAAAATGTTTTTTTTTTCAGCAAATACATGAATTCGATGTCATATTTTAATTTTTGAATGTCATTACTTAGTAGCTTTTACACAGTAGTAAATAAATGTAGAAATTGACTAAGTAAGACTTGCACTGCGGTGATATAGCTTTTTCAACATTTATATTGCGAAAGCTTTTTCTTTCTTTTCTCCCTCCCCCTTTCTTCAGTCTCGGAACTAGTAAAAATAAATTACATAATAACAAATTTGGGGGTGATTTTTGCGCGTCCATCATGGGATCTTTCGACAAACAAAGGTCCACACTGACACTTTACCTGAACAAGTAAACTGCTGGGGAAGGTTTTCCGATTTAACTGAGGGAGCTGTGATTTTTGCACTTTCTTCAAGATGCGGACACTCCATTTATAACACAGTTCTTATATATATCCACTTTATAAAGGTTTCGAGTGAGAAATTCCAAACAGAATCCTACTACACAGGCTTTGTTTTGAGGATATATATGTACATTCACGTAAATGTTAATAATAATAATATCGGCGAGGAGGATGTTCACCTCCAGGTCATCTCGACGACGCAACGCACACCACAGCAGGCTCCACCTCTTCACCAGGATCAATGGGGTTGGGAATAATACGCATATGACGGAAAGATAAACAGGAAAAACAATAATAAATATTCAAATTAGTTTATTTTCGCATATTAGCCATTTACATAAATTGATTAATAATTTCTTATGAAAACATGTTGAAAATTGCAAATGTTATTGATATGTCGGTACTTTGTGACATAGATCTACACTATTGTGCGGAGATTCTCATCCGCACTGTGTTCTCTCTTCTTTCTTTCTTTCTATCATGTGATTAAATCACCGCTTAACAATTTTTCTCTTGTCATTTTCACTTGGGCTATTTACATACTTTTGTATGGGACTTTTCTCGATATCTCTGATTCATTTTATCTAATTACACTTATTTTTTAGTAAGTTTTTCTAAGCATTTAATTTTGTAGTCCCATTTACTCAATCTCTTGACGTAAGAAGTGTGTTTTACTTTTGAAGTTGTTAAAAAAAAGAATTGTACACAGCTGAAGGCAGCCATTGTTCATGTCTTCTTCCTTGTTTTGGGAATTTATTTTATATCAAAATGTTAAAAATAAGGAGTTCACATTTACATTATTTGTGTATATCATCATGCACGTCGAATATTTCTCTATCGGCCTCTCGTGTGTATAGTCATGGGGGGGTCTCAATTTTTAAAACATCAAATTGACTCGTTCTTTTTTTTTTCTTAATCTTCAAATTTATTTTTTTAATTAATCCCATTAATAGATGAATAACTGGCATATAAAATTCTGCAGAATAATGTAACAAAATATGGAAATAAAAAATTGTTTTATTAAAAAAAAAAACTGAGGTGAGAAGAGGTTCTTTGTTGATAGTAATTTTTATGAAGAAAAATATTTTTAAAAATGACTAAGTAATAATGACATTGCTGTGAAATTCTAACTTGCAAATGGAATCAATATTTTTTAACTGAACTCTGTCACAGTTTTTGTCCCTGTGCAAAAAAGTATAAATATATCTTATATTTTTTTACTAACTAAAATAATTTATTTTTCCATAGCCAAAAATTCAACAGACGCCTCATCGTTGAATAAAGCAATCATATCTACTGAGTTGATTTTTAATTTTATTCAATTGGATGCTCCTAGGACCTATATTGTGAGACGTGTTAATTAGTTATGAAAGGAAAAAGTGGCAGATATAATTGAAAGATATGTTTTAATCTTTTAAAAATTTGTCTATACTTGTCACAAAATTACCATTTCATTTTTTTAGACCACTAATGGCTCGGTTTGTTAATTTCTACGAGACCATTGATTGAATTGAACCATTAATTAATCAAGTCGTATACTTTAGTTTAAAAAAAAATTAAGAAAAATATGATGTTTTTGAGGGTTTAGAGTTAAATATCTTTTAAAAATTAGCCTTATACTTTTGAAATCATCATGAAGTTAAAAAAAAAGGGATTCTGCAGAAGCTCCAGATGAACTCTTGTGAACAAAACTTAAGGATATTGTGGCTTGCACCATCATAATTATCATTTCCTATATTTTCAGGAAAAGTATAAGCTAAATATGTTTTGTGAAAGCAGAAAATATAATTATAGCAAAATTCTCAGATTTCAAATCTAATACAGGTGACTATGTTACTGAAGTTCTTTAGTTTATGCTGTTCAATATTTTTTTTTGCCTATATATTCTTTGGTCTCCCTTGGGTTTTTGTTACAGCTTGTCTAGTCTTTTAAACTTAACATGTTTTTCTTTTCTTTTTCCTTTTCATATCCTCAACAAAAACACTACAGTTTAAAACTCAAGATTGAGTATTAAGATTTTGATTTAGCAGTGGTACTGTATCAACATAATTGACAAGATTGGAATTTGCTCTCATGTTGACTTACTTAAAAACAGTTTTCACTTTATGATTTTTAACTTTAGAAATTTTCTCAATGTCTGTTGTAGAGCAATTATAACACTAATGTTTCCTCCAACATTAATAACAGTCTCAACATTAAATGTTTAGTTTTATCAGATTGGACTTTTTTTAGTTGAGAAGGTGAGAAAGAAAAAAATATGCTAAGGCATTTCTAAAGACCAAATGCATCTGAGATGAAAAACAAAGACTATATTTTATTTATTTATTTGTCTCCACATGAGGTTTGGTTCAGTGTGCAACCTCCCTCCTATCTACAAAATTGCTTAATTTTCTTCAGCATTCCTCTTTGGGATGCTCTAGATGTCAGGAAATGAGCCTGACCCTTCTCCTTTAAATGCAATGGGAGTTATAAAAAAACAAGAATGAAGATAAGTTTGAAAAATATATAGAATAACTAGCAGAGTTACCCAGCATTTCCAGGGATTTAAAAAGTTAAAAATAAATCTATAACAACAATATAACTTACAATTCATTTATTCAAACACAAAAACATATTTACACAGTTTTTACATTACAATACTTCTTTGTTTTTTCCTTGTGGAGCATGAACAAACAAATTGGTTTTACTTCCCATATGTGAACAACCAACATACAAATGCCCATGAGAGAAACAGGATTCTTCTAACTGTATAGTTCAGTAACTGATAGAGTCTGGCCTTATGCTTTGTTAATAGACATAGCAAAACTTACTTGTATTGGAAACTGAAGTCTCCTAAACATGAATGGAATATCCAACCCTAATGGAATAAAGGGAATCCTGGAATAAAGACATCTTTGCCTTTTCCATACCAAGTAAGAACCAATGCCTCAATTACATGTGGCATCAACTTCTTAACCACCAGTCTTGTGTCATTACAAAGTTTTGGTGGGTCCAGATTCTGTAACAGCATTATAGGCACCCCCATCTTGAGTTCCAGTCTATATGAAGGTAGTCTGAGAGATTCTAGAGAATTCAGAAATTCTATTGGATGATTGACCACCTGTTCCAGATCTGGAATGGTATCCACTGACCTGTAGATATGAGATGTTTCCAGGAGGGACTGCAACAGTCAACTGCTTTGTTCTTTGGAGCCAGTATTTCCCAATTGTAGTTTTTGTAATTATTTTGTGGGGTTGGGGAAACCTTGGCCTTAAGCTCATCAGCAGTACTGACAACATTGCAGACCAGGGTAATGGTCATCTTTCACCTTTCATTCCTATCTGCTCTCGCTCCAAATCTTCTGTAACCCCCTTGCCTTGATCGATCCACTATCTTTCTCCACATCCTCTCCTTTACCACTCCTATCTTCTCTTCCTCCAAACCTTCTGTAACCCCTTGCGTGCTAGTGGCCTCCAAATAAGCTTAAAAAAAAAAAAATCTCTCTATTGGCATCTAAAGATGCCAATAGAGAGATGACCATTAACTTGGTTGTATGTTGCCATTACCAAGTCTCAAAATGTTGCATGAGAATTGAGCTGATCTCCAAATAATTGTGCTCTCATGTTGGTGCTCAGAGTCAACGTTCGAATATGTGACCACAATGGAGGAGATTTGAGACATGCTCTGACTTCATCTATCCTGGTCCCTTTTGATATAACCAGCAATGTTTATCTAAAGTCTCCAGATAGCAGGAGTGTTATATTTCTCATAGGTGACTGATAATCCCTAATATCTCTCATGATTCAGTCCAATGCTTCCAGAGCTGCCCTGTGTGCCATGGTATATATGATGAACCAGCACCTTTTTAGCACTTGGGCCATTTCAGAGGTTTTGCTGATACCGCAAATTGTATTATTGAATGAAATCAAGTCCAATGGGAGCTTAAAAGTTGAATGTGCAGTTCATCCACAAGGCAGAAAAGTTGTAGTAATACCAGATGAGGCCATTGCCAAAGCTATGTCCTTGTGTTGTCGAACTTTGATCAAAAGCAGCTTAGTAACAAATGTCTTTCCTGTCACTCCAGGAGCATCTAGGAAGAACATTCCACCTTTGGAGAAGCGGGCTCTGTCAACAACAGTGTCATAACTTCTTTAGCCTAGATGCAACCTTCGCTCATTCTTATCAACATATGCACACAGAGCATTGATGTCATAGGATGTTTCTCTCAACACCTCTGTGGGTAAGGACTAAAAAGATTTTAATCCTCTCTCGGACAAAAACAGAATGTGGATTTTGTTGAAGTTTGGTGTTTACTGATCTCCACCAGTTTTTCTTTATAAAAAGACGTGCTCAGTTGATGTACAAACATACATAGTCTTTCTTTTATATATATATAGATGAAATACTTAAAGTAATTGCTACTTTGAACATTGATTATTTATTCAGAAATTTTTAATAAATATATTGTTAAAAATCGTAATTACTTAATTCTATCAGATCAAGATGAGTTTCATCAAAACAATACGCATATACTGATGGTTACTGTGATTTCCCTGCATTGACTTGATTTAGAACCTATCAATTATGTATATACCTTTAACTAAAATGAACACAGTCTGATTTCTATCTTTTCTTTATGCCAATGTTAATTTTGATGAGTTTTTTAATCTGCAGCAGGACCCAGTCTACAGAAAAACAGTATGACCTTGAAAAAGGATTAAGACTAAATATATTTTTTAAAATTTCCAAAAGAATAAAGATGAAAGATTCCTTAACCTTTAAATGGTGAGAAGATTGTATGAATGTCCATGGCAAGTGAATAAAAAGCAAGAAAATTAATTTTTTCAAAAGGTAATTTTGATGCTTATTTTTCGTTATATACAAAAATTATATTTTAGTGCTTAGATTATAGATATAAAGATGAAAGGAAAATAAAACTCTGAGATTTTTACAGTATGATGTTTCTTCAAATATTTCATACACATTGGATTTGTGCTTTTGTGGCCCCAAGTTGTCACCATTTTTTGCCTCTTTACTCTTTGAAAAGTATGCATGCAGATATATTTGCAGATATGTCTTTGGCTTGTTCTTCCAGCTTTATTTGCAGGCAAATACTTCAAGAAATAAATTAAGCACATGAATCCTAGTAAACAGTAACCTCATGAATCCTAGAGTTGCCAATTAGTCATTTAGACTCAAATCATGAATGAATGAATGATGCCTGTAACTTTGGAAAAAATTTAAATCATCAACTGATATCTGCTGATCTCCAAAACACCAATTGATAATGCCCTCCGTTTAAGGATTAATAAATAAAAAAATATTGAAGAACCCACAGAAAAAATCCTGAAGTAAATTACCTTTTCTTAATAGTTAATTTTTAAGTTTTTATTGACAAAAAGTTATGTAATAAGTTAAAGAAAAAGGTTAACATTCAAACATTCCATCACTACAGAACTACACTTTAATGTTTCTGTGAAAAATGAATTTCAATAAAGAACCTCACTTTTAAACTTTACATTATTTCTGCTACAACTGACAAAATAAAGACTGATAACTACAAAGAATAAATATTGTTTAGAGAAAGTAAGTACTTTTTAGTGTAATATACTTGTTTTTGTTATTTAGAAAAAGTAAGAACATTGCTTTTGTTTTTACCTAGAACATCATTTGTTTATTTTAAATTATCCATAGCCTCCCACATTTTGTTAGTAGTAGTAACAGCAAAAGCATTAATGTTCATTCATTTAAGTTTTATTATGAATGAAGCATCTTGCGCCATTGTACAGAGTGTTATGGTACATTTAGATGGTTAAAAATATCCTAATTATGCTCAAATACCATAGGAAATTGATGATTGGATTATTTATGTCTGTTTCAGTGTTAATGATATCAAAAATTAATTATCTTTTTAATGTAAAAAGTGGTTCTGATACAGTCAGCATGTTTAATAATACTTTAATGGTTTTATTACTTACAATGAAAAAATGCCAAAATTTGCATTACTGTATTATTAGTTATCTATATTAAAAATTTAAAGAGTGCAAAACTAAAACTTTTAGTTTTTTCACTTGGAAGATGTAAATACATATAAATATTGACATTGTTTAACCTTTGTGCTTACAGAAAATGGGCATGAAGGTTAAACATTGCTTATTATTCCCAATAAATGAATATGTAAACAGTTCTTTTAAAATGCAATATCTGAAAAACCACTATTGATATATACTATATACTCAATGAATAAATACACATCCTGTGTATTAGACTTACCGCTTACAGAAAAGACTTTATGTTTTGAAATTTTCTTTATTAATGTAAATTAGTGGTAATAAGGCCTATAAAATTGGTATTTTGAAATAAAAGTTTAGGCAAACCATTGTTTTACTATAAAGTCAAAGTTGGAATAATGTTTGTTCATAGCTTTATTCTATAAAGATATTTTAATTTGGAATTGCTGTTAGTATTTTTGTACTGAACTTACACAATCATATTCAATTTTTAACTGAATTTAAAAATTGATTGAATATCATATTTCTCACTCAAAATAAACAAGTGATTTTGTTAAAACCTCTCAGACAAAACTCTAAATACTATTTTCATGTGTAGATATTGTAATAAGCAATTGAACTGAGAAATGAAATTGATGATATGGACTTCTCAGCAGGCATTTAAAGTAATTACATGCACAACTATGAAAGAGATTCTAATGAAATGACATTAAAGAAAAGAAAACATTCATTTCTTTATTTCTTCTCCAATTTATTCAAAAATAATTTTTCAAACATTGAACCTCTCCCAATAACAAGGAAACTAGTTTTTCAAAATAATTTAAAATACATTTTAATTCCTTATTAAAAATTGACATGGTTGTTGGGTAACTGAGGATCATGGTAATGTGTTATTGTAACTTTTTGAATACTTAATAAAGTAACAAATATTTGCAGCAAAAATAAGCTGATAGTTCCTAATTTATTATAATAATGAATTAAAAAATGATTGTTTTTAAAGTCTCTGAAAATGTTAAAAGATATATAGTTTAATGAACCTATACTTTAGTTTGTATGTTTAATGAATAGTTATTTTTTAAATTAAATTAAAATATATCGTTGTTTAGCTTGTAGGAATATTATTATTATTATAAATTAAAATAAAATATAAAATAATAATAATGAAAATTATAAATAAAATAAAACAATAACATAAAAATGTATAAAATAAATAAAAATTAAAAATAATAAAAATACTCCTAGCATGCAACAAAAACTGTTCCTGGACATCCCGCCAAAAGATGTTAAATTCAGGCTTTTTGCCATGAACCTTGGTATGGGCAACACGTGTGTAACTTCTCTGTAATATGGCTTGTAATACTATGGAGTAAATTCTCCCTTTTATCACATGTACCATAAAACAATTGTAACCTAAAAAAATACACACAAAAATATATATAAATTGTATGAAATTAACATACAATTTACCATGCTTTTCCTGTTATTTCTTTGTTTTATTTACTGTCAAGTATGCTTTTATCTCCATGAAGCACAAGGCTAATTTCTAATGTTATAATATGAGTGAATCCCCAACAAGCTCTTGAATCTAGGAACAGTCTATATTCTTGACTGAATGTATCAATTTCTAATTGTAAATAAAGAGAAAATAACTATTTATTTAATGAAACATTTTAAGAGAAATTTCTTTATCATGACAAATTTTGAACATTGATTGCAAAATTGATTATATTTTACTGTAGAGAAAACTAAGAAAAATTTGCTCATAATTACATGAAAATCCCAAATCCAAGAAAAAATGTTGTTTTTTTAATTTTATCTAGATAAGAAATACATATTTTATGAGGAGAATCTTGAATTTTTTTCTCATGTAGTAGTTTTAAAATCTATTTTCTTCAAAATCAATAAAAGAACTTTATAAGTGGAAAATATTTTAAATAATGTAAAAATAGAATGGTGAAAGGAAACATGAAAATTTCTTTGGATCAATCAGGCAAAATATTAATACATATGGCACAAAAATATCAAGGAAAGTCTAAAAAATAATTTATTTTTACATTTAATATCAATACTTTCAATTTTATGCAAAATCTAATGATTTTTTCAAGTTGTAAAGATGAAACATTAAAATATAAATGTATTTCAATAATTGTTGTGTAAATATTGTAATTTGACAAGAAATCAAAACCAATACTCAAATGTCATACTGTGAAAATATATTTTTAAAATAAGCTTTTCAATGTCATAAAAACCAAAGAAATTGACTCACACTGAAATAGTAAGCTTAAAGTAGTTTATTGTATTATAGCTATAGAACAGTCCATTGAAGTAGTTTTTATTATGGAGTAATGTTAGATGTTGTAGTAGTGAATAGCACAAACAACACTTGTATCAACATTACCATGAATGGGAATTCACTGGAGGAAGTGTCCAGTTTTAAATACTTGGGAGCAATCTTGTCTAAAGATGGTACCTGTAGCACAGAAATCTGCACATGAATTGCTGCAGCTATGGCAGTGATGGCCAAATTGGCAATAATATGGAGGAGCAAACTCAGCTTTCAAATGAAATACAGACTGTACAAATCACTGGTAGTCTTCATTCTCTTATATGGATGTGAAACGTGGACACTGTTAGCCAAAACAGAGAGAAGGATCCAAGCGTTTGAGGACAAATGCATGAGAAAACTCCTTGGCACATTATATTGGGAAAATAAAACCAATGAGTTTGTGCAGAAAAGGGTTGAAAGTTTTGTGGGCCATCAGGAACTTGTTTTCACCACTGTCAAGCAGAGAAAAATGGCATGGTTTGGACATGTTTACAAGGCATGACAATCTGTGCAAGACACCATTGAAAGTGGACATAGGAGAAGATGCCAACGCAACAACTACTTGGACAATGTCAAACAATGGACAAGAATGACTATACAAGAATTGCTGACGGTTGCTGTTGATAGACTGTTGTGGAAGAGATTCAATATGACGTCTGCATTCAGATTCCCCCTACGATTACAAAAGTCAAGAGGAAGATGATGATGACGATGTTAGATTTTGTTTGTAATGTCTGAAGAAGTAAGATTTTTATATATATATATATATATATATATATATATATATATATAGATAGATAGATAATTAGAATTTTTATCTCTAAATCTATTCAGTATGTTTTTTTGATATCAGAAAGTATAAAGCTGTCAATATCAACAGAATTTTAAACTCTCTGTTAAAAAAAAATACATACTTATGCCCAATGCTCAGTCATAAAATTAACATAATGATTATATATAGAAATGTACATTTCATACACTCACTTAAATTTTAAATGCATAATCATCATTATTGTTGTGATACTTAACTTCTGAACCAAGTCACTGAAAAACATTTAAAAGTGTATTTATTTCATAAAATGTCTTTTGTAAGCAAATATAAATGATTGATAAGAGTTTTGATATAAAACATTATTGAAAGTTAGAATTTCTTTGGCAAGCAATTAAATTATAATAGAACATGTCTAGAACTAAAACTGATTTTGAAAAATGCAAAAGATCAATTTACAATTCACAATGTGGCCAGAAATTTATTGAAAGCCATCTACCTTCTGGAATGACTTCATCATAGAGTGCACAAAAAAGCTGAATACCTATAGGCTGCAATCAAAACTGAAAGAATTAGAAGATCTGAATATTCCACAAACTTTCCACAAAGTATCTAGACATTTTGAATATCTTGACTGTTCATTATTCATGCTTTGTGCAGTGCCACCTACACTTCAGATTTGGCTCCCACTGATTTCTGGCCTTTCAAAAATCACTATTGAAATGATGGAGATTTCCAGATTTGGGTAATATTAAGGAGAATGTAGAGGCAAGTGAAAAATAATTTGCAAACTGTTTTGGAAAGTGGGAAGGATCCTGAGATAAGTGAGTGAGGCTCTATGAGAAGTACTTTAAATGAATTGAGGCACCACTGCTGTAAGTAGTTTACTTTTTCATTAATATTAAATGTTAGGATCATTTCCAGTTAGAGCTTGTATGATGAAATTCTGAATAATATCTGAAATAATCATGGCTTAAATGTGATTTATAAGTAATAAAAATAATGAAACATTAATGATTAACTAGAAAAATTTAATGGATTCAAATAATTTATGCCAAAAATATAAAAATTAATGGGATATTAACAGTTTAAAATATAATTAACATTTATTAATATTTTAGCAATAACGATGATTTTCTTTTTAAATATAAAAGTAATCCAATGTGAATTCAGTTGTAAAATTAATGAAAAGGCTTAATAAAAACTGCAGCAATATAAAATTCAAGATAGAAATGTTAAAATTAGCAATCACCAAGACAAAGTTCAGTTTAACAAATCTCTCTTCAGTCAGTTATGTGCCATGCATGATACATGCTTATGTGATCATCTATCTTTCGATACATGACTGATGAGGCAGATTTTTTCCCCGCAGTAGGCTGCCATTTCTTTCTGCGGTAGACCAGTTGCTCCACCATGCCTCCTATCCATTTTTAATAATTAATAGAATTGTATATTTTAAGAAACAAATTTAAATAACACAGAAATAAATTTAACAAGAGAATTTTTTTTTTAACATTTCTTAACTATTATTAAATTTCTAATAATTCACAAGTATTTGAACAATTTCAGCCCTATTTTGGAAGACACTTATTATTGCGTCTGTTTGTAAACATTTTACTGTTAACAATACTTCAAATCCGAGCTGGTGATAAGAATAAATTCCAATTTAAACAGCTGCATTCTTTTCATTCCAGGCATCTCAGTACAAAATGGTTGGCCTGAATTCAACTCAAAGAGTATTAATTCTGCTGTAGCATATTTTGAAAGATAAGCTGTTTTTGTATTCTTTTCTTGGACTTTAATAGTTTGGGAAGCACATTATATATTAACTGAAATTATACCAAATCAAGAAAATGAGCAGACATTCTTTGATCTCAATCAAAACATTACCTCACAGGTGTTAGCAGTTGTCAAAAGTTTTCCTTTGTTATCTTCAAAGAAAATGTAGACACATTTTTGAAAAATTATAAGACTTTTCTTAAGAGTCATTAATTCCATTTAAGACAAAAACTCTAAATGTTGATTGTGACAGGAATGTTTAATATCCAGATGATTTCTTGCAAGTTATTGTTATTCTCACCTGTAGTAGAATAGGTGTGATTTTCCTTTTGGAACTATCAATATTAAAAACAGGATTTGGTAATGTGTTTGTATCTAGTGATTTGCATAGTTGGCTTTCAGTTTTGAGTAATGTTTTTTTTTTTTTATAAATTACTTTTCTTTTTTGTTTAGTGGATAATACAAAAGCTATATATATATATATATATATATATATATATGAATGAGAGAGAGAGAGAGATTTAAGTTTACACATTGTATTTACTCTATTTACATGTTTTAAAAACTTGTATCTTCAATTTAGGTATTGTAAAAAGCAATGTCAAAGATGATCAATAATGGCTTTTGTATAAGTAACATCCATTTATATATCATCCATTTAGCTTAGACATGTATTCTAATGATCAAAGATGATCATGTTTTTTAATAATTTTGTTTTGGATTGAACCTTAAAAAAAAAAGAGGTCATGGTTTAAATAGTTTCATAAAAAAATGACTCAGTAATTTCAGAGCATTAAACATATGACAAATATACAGATGTTAATAAATTGTTTTTTCTCAAGTTATGAAACAATGTCTAGAAGATAACTAAGAAGAAAAAAACATTGTAATAAAGCGCTCATAAATGTACCTAACTTAATATATCAATAGCAATTTTGAGTATCAGATTTATTTTTATATAGTGTTATTTCAAATTTTTATATATCTGATTACTACTTATTGCCAAGCAATAGGATTGGCACTTGCAGAAATATTTGGCTTTATTGTTCATTGATAAATGTGGTTAGTTTTGACAGATAAAAAAAACCTAACATGACAGTTTTTTCTCAAGACTAAACGGGCGGTGTCAATTAATAAGAGAGAAGAAACTCCAATACATTTATACTAAAGTATGTGATGTCATGATTAGCTTATTCATATCATAATGGACCTTATGTCTTTTTTTATCTAACCCTATCAAACTTGAGTGTGAATTTAGCAACTCCATTCTTTGGAAATCTGCTCTCTATAGAAACCATAGAAGCAAAACCTAGCATGGAGAGGTTGTGGATTGTTTGATATTAAATCTGCTGAAAATGTATTTAGCAAGGGTGAGTATATCTCATCATCTTAATACAAAAGCAAGATAAGCTCAACAGATTGTCATAAACATATACTAGAATATACCATGTCAGAGGTGATTATTGATAACTTTAAAGATTGAACCTTTTGCCAAAAACCCATAATTCTTTTCTTTTTACAGATAGCAGCCGTGCAGCAAAATTATACGATATAAAGTGCACACAAGTTAGGAGTGTATCATTCCTCCATGCAGAAAATACTGTACACAATGACAATCATTAACATCTGGAGACCAAACAGTGGATATGAGCACAGTGGATATAGGCAGTGCGTAATGCATTTCAAAAGTAGCAACAATGATATGTATGAAAGGCTATGTTCAGGACAATAAAAGATAAATTTGTTCCTGTGAGAAAACAGAAAAATAATGCTTTGTTGAAAATTTGTTTTATCCACTGATATGCTCCCTGTATCAATTATTGTTTCCATAGAAATTAATAAGAGGCATTACTTTTGAAACACCATTGTAATTTTTCTTTCATGAAAAAGTAAAACAACGAATTATAAAATGCATAATTAAAGATGTTTCTCAAGATGGTCAGTAAGTTTGTCTTGTTAACCAGTTTGCTTGCAAAGTGAGTTCCCCAATATTGTAGCCTTGTGCCAGTTTATGCTAACCTTTTAAAAAAAACTTTGACCTGGACCAATGACATCAGCAGTTGATCTTCAAACCAAGATTTTAAATGTTTATTTTCAAGGCAGACCCTCCTAACTTAGATTGATGCAATGCATTTTTTTTATCCATTTCCCTTAATTTGAACTTTTACTGAACTAAGATAGATAGGCCCAGTAAAGATAAAGAGAATAAAAACACTTTTTATTCAAAATCAAGAAATGTTATCATCAAGTGTTGAGTAAAAATGAAAATTAATGGCAAAGAAAAAATTATAAAAGAAGGATGACAAATTAAGCATAGTTGTCTTTAAAACAGGTCACTGGAAGATGTTATATTTATGTTTTCATTTAATGAAAAAGAAGATAGTTTATTGTGAAGAGGCTCCATGCCTCCTTCCATTATTTCTGATGTTTATTCTGTTTTATCAAAACAGAACAAAGTGATTATTCAGCCTGGAAATTCAATAAGGGATTCTAAATTTAAGTGTAAAAGAGAAAGCAAACAAAATATTTTCATAGCAGTAAATACTGTAGGTAAATTTTAATTAATTTGCTACGAATATATTGAACACATGAAATCTTACAAGATTTGCTATTACAAATACAAAATGATCACATGTTTGATATTTTATTGAATAGCCATTTCAGATTTGTCTTTTATAAATAAAATGGCAAAATGTGAAGAGAAAACTTTTAAATTACTTATTGTAAATTCATGCAATTTTTTTAATATACATATAAGTCCAAAAGAAACACTGTCCCAATTTTTGAAATGTTTCAATATATTCAAGTTTTACTGACATGAATATTTTGTGAAAGTTATGAATTCATAAAGTAAGGTATATTATAAAAGAAGATTCTGATTCTCTGTCCATCATGCTTTGTCTGCTTGTGACTTTGCATATGTGTATGCTGGTGTTCTGCTTGAGTGACTTATATGTACTTCAAGCGCATGCATATACACACAATTTTGACAGAGTTTGGAATAATACATTCCTCCTCCCATTCATTCTAAATGAGCAAAAAAATTATAAAGCTGAAAAAAAAATGTATCAACAGCTTAATTGCTATCAAACTGTCTCTTTGACTAAATGTATGCATGGCACTGAAATTTAAAAAACAATATCAGCTTTTCTTCCTTTTACCTACAGTGAGAAAACTTTAGCATACTATCAATAATTATTTCATTGATATAGACAGACATGAATAGATTGATAACAATCTAAGTCTGTCTATATCAGTCTATTCCTATCTATTATATATCAGAATCAGTTTATTCAAACATACTTATTGGTACCTAGAAATCTGACAGTACAGAGATGGCTACAAAGTAAATATTCAGTTTATTAAAGCAAATTTAGGTTAAATTAAAAAAAAAATTAATAGCCACAGAAAGTAAATTCATATAAAAATGGCACAAATGAATTGAGAGGTAAAAATGGTATGACTAATTTCTTAGCAAAAAGCCACTAATTCCCCTACCCACCACAAAAGAAAAAAAATCAGATAATTCTAAGTTTTTATTGAACTTTCAGAAATTATTTGGTAACAAATAAAATTATTTTTTTATTTTGTAGAAATATTTTTAGGTCTGTCATTGAATTAAAATATCCACTTGTACAAGCAAATGTACATACACACACACAATTTGAATGGAATTGAAATAACAGAAAAAGAGTATAAACTGAAATTTGTGGCCCTTTGAAGTCATTTTATGATTCCTGTATTTAAATGGAATATATTTTATAATAAATGTCTATCCATAAGTAACATTGCATAGGAAATTGTTTTGATATTACAACAATAATGATCTTTTAAATACATTAATAGATACAATAGAATGTGTGGGTAGAGTAACTGTTAGTGGCATGGAAAGGGGAATCAACAATCCAAGTCCAACCTCTGACAAAATCTGTTATATTCATATTCACACTAATGCTCTTGGGGAAAGGCATGAACTATCTCTTCTCTCCATCAGCTATGGGTTAAATAGCAGGACAGACTAGCTTCTCCAGTGTAGAAGAACAGCTCCAAATTCCAAACTCTGGAGAAGGAAACAGGAAACTACTCTACTATCTTACCCAAGAAGTCATGATAATTCAGATATTAAAAAGAGGAAAGCTGTTGGGAGTAGTCATGACTGGCTACATTCTGAATGGATATGATATAGAATAAACACATACAATATGCAAAAGTAAAAGAAAAGACATATATACAATAAAAATTGTTTGGTTTTGAAAATTAGAAGTATTGCTTGTTAACTTTTCCACCCAAAATCAAATTTATAATTACAAAAGTGAAAAAAAGGAAATACTGTTGTTTAATAAGATTTTTTTTATCTCTTTCAATTTCAGAAAAGATACAAAAATCAAACACTCAATGCATGAAATTTTTAAAAGATGAAAACTTTTAGTGATATGTTCAAAAACAACCAGAGTTGAAATATTGCATGTTTAATGAACATAGAAATGTTTCAGCCTCTCAAGAGCAATAGAGCTCCAAAAGATAAAGGCTTAAAATAACTGTATGCAGAGTTAAAAAAAGGTAATGTAATAACTAACAATTAAATATAACAAATACAGATTTATATAATAAAGAAAAATGTTCATTGCTAGAACTAGGTCATTATATATATTGCATATATAATAAAATTTAACAACATTTAAGAATAACTGACAAGTTTTATTTTTAACTTTACATTAGATTTCTCACACATGATGACAGGATAAAATTTCAGCAATGAAACAAGAATCAATTCTCTAGACATATCTCAATTATCTTTAGACAAAAAATGTGCAATAATTTCTCTGTAATTGCATAATAGGATAATAAATTCCAAAGAATTTCATTATCAAGACAAATTTCCTGAGTTAAGAGTTTGCTTTTATCCATTCATTCATTTACAAACAATTTTCTTTTGGTCAACTCTCATAACAGATATTGAAGGCCTTGGGAAATTCATGTCAACACAAATGCCTAGAGAAAACTCTAGAAATATAAACATTCATTCAATTATTAAATAATATTTTTCAATTGTAGAAATGTTTGTATTGCATCATCAGTTACATCTTGTGGTCCCAGAATGTGCCAATATCAAGGCTGATGGTTAATGTTGTCTATAACGAAAGTAAGCAACACCAACAGAAAGTAAAACAACAGCCAAACTACCAGCTATTACAGGCCACTTCCATCGCTGAAAATAAAATAAATAATACATAATCACAGTCAAAAGAAAAATATGAACAGTTGATAAAAAATGGAAAATTTTAAATGTATTTTCATATATTTTAGTGTTATTCTTTAAATTATACTTCATATTCAACATATTTTTATCATTTATGATATATTTATCATAAAATAAACCTACTGACAAAAACTGAATACTAAAAAACAAAACTTATAATATTGTATGGTACTGCAAATTGTGATTAAATACAACTTCAAAATCTATGAAAGCTGACAACTGTCATTTAAATTTTTGTTTTGATGTTTGTAATAGTAACAATTATAAAAATTACCTATTCATAAGAGAATATCATTTAAAAGGCTAAACTTTTGAAAATAAATGATTAAAAAGGCATGAAATAACAATTTTAATGCTTGAATGCCATACAGAAATTGAGAAGCAGTTGAAATATAAACAAAATAGTGTTTTGGTATATTATTACAAATTTTTCAATATATTGATATAAAAATGTATTTATTTATATTTTTGTTCTGAAATGTTATAGCCTGCATTGTAAAACAAACATGAATTTAAAATTTAATGTATACAGATATTTTGGAGTTATAATCATATTTTGTAATTAAAATTGCAATATCTTTCAGAAATCAATGAATAAATACTGGAGTTCCGTTAAATTTTAGTACAATTTTCAATGCAAGTGTATTTTGAGACAAAAAGTTTCCAATTGATTTTCAACATTATTTTACTACAAATGTAGATATAAATTTCAAACAAAAAAGAAGTCTTGTTTCTATATGTCAAAATTTTTTTTCTAGTTCTTCTATTCCATGATATAAATTCTATGAAAATTGATTGAATAATTGTTTGAAAACTCTTAACACTTCTGCAATGAATCTTCATGGCCCTGTTGAAATTTATGTTTCATCTGACAGCAGTTAGCAATTTGTTTATTATATGAATGGTAATTGATTAATTTCATTTAATTACATAGCTATGTTTTCCTTCAATTAATAAAAATAATTGTAATAATTTAGTGATTATTTTAACCTTATTTTATGAATGAAAATATTCAAGAGATACAATGTAAGTATTTGCAGGATGCATAAAAATTAGATTTGATTTAGGATTTTTTATTTTATGATCTCACTTTTGGTCCTTAATTCAACAACTATCTGTATTATCGTTCTTCTTGATTGTGAAACAAGGGGTATCAATTTTTTATGGGTAATAATTCTTTTTGTTAAAATTAATTTTTCCATAAAGCCTCTTTTAATAATCATTAGAAATAATACAATATGTAATCTACACTGCACTGATGTAAAGAAGAATATCTTCAGTCTAACAAACTTTATAACAAAATATGTGTGTAATGTTTTCCAATGTCATGAGACTGCTTGTGGAGATTCTGTGATTTACTCACTTAATAATAAATCTTATTTATAAAGTACAGTGTATGTGTGTCCAAGCAACTCCTCTGCTACAACTGGTTCGATTTCAATGATTCATAGTTCATTCAAAAGCCCTAGAAAAGCTAGGCGTATGGAATGATTTTCATTGAGCTCAGATTCATGGTTGCCAGATTATGCAAGGTTAAATATATATAGATTAACATATTATACTAGCCATTATCATTGCTTTCATGGTTCAAGGAGAGTAACTCTTATTTTCCTTTTGTATTCAAAAATGCAGTGCACATTTTATTATAAACTAGCTTATACATTTTATTATAAACGAGCTTAAAAGCCGCCCTATTGGGTGGCATTTAAGCTAACTCCTGTAGAGGACTCTTGGTTTGGTCATCATCACAATAGCTAGGGAGGAGTAGATGCGATAGGCATCAATAAACTACAGAAGAACTCAAAATTGATCACTGCATTTAAGTATTGAATTAATGTTTAAGCTTATCTTTTAAAAGTTCAACAATAATTCTTCTGCTGCCACTTAATTTAAAGATGATTTGATGTACATAGATCCTTATTTTCCATACAAATAATTATTTTTATTTCATAGATGACAGAACAGGGGACAATTTATAAGATAAAATTAATATAGTGTAAAGATGGGAAAATAGAAATTAGAATTAGTTATACATTCAACATTTGAAGAGTTAGAGAAACATAATAGCTAATTAAGTAAAACCTATATTGTAGAATCTATATGAATAAATGCAAAATTGCAGCTCAATTCTTCCACAAATTCTGAGATTAAAAAACCCCCGCTTTACTTTATAGTAGGTATTTACTTGACCCCTAATGTAGTGAGGTTGTGACACAAGGTCGGTTTAATGTGGGGAACCCGAGCGCATACACACAGGCTATGAACAAAAATTCTCCAAACCCCTGCAACCATCAGTTGCGTTGGCCTTGGTTCCCAGAGCTGGTCTCTCAGCATAATTTTCCTCAGTTGTGAATCTGTCTTTTGATGGAGCCGCATCTGAGCGCACTCTGCCCAAAGACAAAGATGCAACTGAGAGATGATAAATAAACATGTTACAAACTACTTTATAGTAATTTACACACGGTATTTACTCTGTCTCCCCACTAAGACAAGATGTGACACAAAGTCAGTTTTTAAGGTGGGGACCCGAGCGTGTACACCTGGGCTAGGAACCAAAGAGAGAGAGACGCAATTGAGAGATGACAAATAATGTGTTACAAACTACTCGAGAGTAATTTTTATTTACTCCCCCCACCAAGTCAGGTTGTGACATAAGGTTGTTTAATGTGGGGAGCCCGAGAGTGTACACCCAGGCTAGGAACAAAAATTGCCTGAGCCCCGCACCCGTCACTTGTGCTGGCCTCGGTGAGAGCACCATTCCCTCTCTCTAGTGCAATGAGAGGACATGGCTTCGGGCAGCTGTTCCCCAGGGCCAGCACCTCTCAGTATAATTTTCCTCAGTTGTGACTCTGTTCTTTGATGGAGCTGCCCTGATCGTACTCTACCCAAAGACAGAGACGCAACTGAGAGATGATAAATAAACGTATTACAAACTACTCATGAGCAATTTACACACTAAAAGCTCAATATCTGTATTATATATTATCTACTTCTAGGCAATATCACTCTTCAGGTTTAAGTAATTTGCAAATTGATTTAAAAAAAGTTTATTTCATTAGTTAACTGTCCTTCATTACTATTCTTTTTTTGAGGATTGTTTTGATTTTCATATCAAAAATAGTTCTGTTTAGGAATATCATCTTATATAGTGCAGAAAAGTGTTTGAAATTTGCATTTTACTTGCCCTTAAACAAGTTGGCATCTAATCGTAAAAGTTTCCTTAACTATAACAAGCCAATTTAGGAATGAAATGTTCATTTAAAATTTTTGTTTCAAAGATTTCAAGTAGTAAATATATCTTACTTTGTGAAGTGATAGCAAGTGGGCGAAGCCTGCTAGTAAATATAAAGGGTAAAATTACATGCTTCAAAAAATAATTTTTTAGCCAGAAATTGCTCTACAAAATAGTAGTATCTTAAACATGAATTTTGATACACTAAAGCTATAGTGAAATTTTACAACCAGTTTATAAGCAAAAATACTTTTGTCTAATACTTATGAGACAATGTAATATTGTGACTAACCATTTACTAAAAAGAAGTTTTCACTATAATAGATCAAATCAGATTTGGTGTTCCAGTCAAGGACTGTATCAGAAATTCTTTTATTAAAACAACAAGTTTAAAATAACCCTTGAGTCACAATTTTCTCTTCATAGTAAGGAGTAATCATTTTTTCTATGCCATATGAAAGACAAATAATTTTATTACAACCAGTTAACCAATAAATTGAATGGACACGAGAAACCAATACTTTTATAACTGTCACTGTACTATTGAACAATTTAGAACTTTACTGGACATGGTTTTAGATTTTAGAGTAATGTAGAAAGTTCCTCAATATTGCTAGCTATCTGGTATATATATATATATATATATATATACATGCACACACACACACACATTAAGAAATTAACCAGCAACTAATATTATATGAAACACTGACAAGTTACACTATAACTAAAGACTGTACTTACCGAATGTTCCACAGAAGGTTTGACAGGTGTTTTAGTAGTTCTGAACATCTTTTTGTACATATTACGTTCAGACTGGGTCTCTTTGGTTAGCTTTTTTGTGAGTTTTGATAACTCTTGATGAATTATCTGAAAATAAATTTTGTGTAGAGTTACCAACAATATAGTATATTTCAACAAAACCTTTTTTATGAATTAAAAAGTATATGATAAAGATTGTTAAACAAAATTGTCAATTTTATTTTAAGTTTGATATTTTTACCATTTTCAAAAACAGTATTTATTGGCATTTCATTTTTAAAAGTTACATTATTTATTGATTATTCAGTGAATATTGAATGTATTCTATTATTTTTATTAGGGTTTTAAGCAAAAAATGGATAATATTTTAACTTATAATTCTCATATTTTAGATTTGTATGATTTAAAACTAGACTATAAGAGAACCTGCAAAAAATACAAATTCCATATTGTTGGTGAACAAATGAATATTTTGGTTTAAAAATAAATAAAAATGTTTAAGTAAAATTGTTAATTTCCTGTTGAACAACCTGATACAAAAAATACCTTTGTTTCAGGTTCTAATTTCAGTGCTTTTTTCATTTGTATAATTGCTTCTTTTGTTTCCCCTTTAGCAGCATATGCCTGAAACAAATGATTAAGAAATTAGTATGAGAAGTAGTTCACATTTTTTTTAAAATTGATTTGTTTTGATAATTTTTTTATAATAGCTACAAACAGTTATTGCTTAAACTTTTTAACAGGCAATTTTATCACAAAGGTACAGCAACCAATGATAATGATTTGTAGATAATGAAAAAATTAATTTTGCAGCAAAGAAGTACAAGTGACAGGTAATCATTTTTGTTTCTAAATAAAATATTATTATTAGATGGTATGTAAATAAATGAATATATAGTCTAATATCAAACAAAATAAATTTATTTTTATATACAATAATTATTGTGTAATTTTTCTCGACAACATTTTGAAAATGAAGAAATAATGTGTGCATCATTTTACATAATTTCATAAATTTTGGTCCATTTTACCTTTCCCATTCTGAATAAGGCTTTTACATTTTCAGGATGATGTTTTAAAACTCCTTCACATGATTTAATAGCTGCATCATAATAATCTGCCTGAAAATAAGACATCAAAAAGAAGTTCAAATGAATGTTTATTTTTTTTTTTTAAATTAACATCATGACACAGAAATTCCTGTTTGGGAACTAAAATTCTTTTTTTGTTCTATTTTCAAGCAATGTTGAATAACTTCAGGAAAAAATGATTTACTTTTGTAAGCGAAGTAGTATTATATTGAGGAGTTTAAATAGGAGTAGTTAATGAGATTACAAACTTTTTTTATTTAGGGTGTATTTCTATTTTTGATGGATCCAAATACAGATCTGAGCTAAAAATTAGAAAAGTGAAAAAGTAGGTTAGAGGCTGTGTATGGGTATGTAATTCATGGTTTTCAACCACTTGTCTATCGTGTCATAGACACATCATTTTCCCTTTTCCTGAAATAAATTTGGATCTAAATGCTTCAATTTTATCCTTAGTTAGGCAGTAGCATCTTATTTTTTTTTCTCAAATGGTTTTAAAAATGGTTTTCTTCTAACTTCCATGTTCTTCAATTAAAATTAATTATTTTTAACTGATTAATAAAAAAAATATTGATAAACAATGCATGCTGTAAGATAAATGATTTCATTTACAAGAAAAACTTGCTACATTCAATCAATTCTTGATATTTGTATTACTAATATGAATATATTGTACTTACTTTCAACTGTGCAGCAGCTAAATTGTTATAACATTTAATCTTATCCTCAAGTAATTGCTGTAATTTTTTAGGAGGTTCTTCAAAAGACACATTCTCATTATCAATAATACTAATGGCCCTATAAAGAAAAAGAAAAGTTAAGAGAAAATCAAAGACCAAAACAAAATACTTTCATCTTATTAAATTGCGTATTAATTAATAAAATAAATAAAATGCAATTTTGCAATAAAAAATTCTGAATTTTTTTTTTTACATTTTTCATATCTTTTTAATATTTGCCTTCAAGACAGAAAAGTAAATGGAATATTCTAAAATCTAATTTTCCTTGAGATTCAATGTTTGTTAAAAACATTTTGATTGTTATGAAGAAATAGGCTACTAGAATGTTATTCATTAATAATCTTAATTTTTTTTCAGAAAGCAACAAATATGAAAATTATAAAATGTCTAAATAAAGAAATTTAAAAGAATTATATTACAAGATGAAACAAAAAAAATCTTGTTTTAATATTAAAAGTGCTTAAGAGTTGTACAGCTATTAATTACACTCATATCATTTTTTCAATCTTAGAAAATAATCAGACTATTTTGAACATGACCAATGATGAAGAATTATCAGTCAAATATATTTACTTTAAGTAAGAGTTAATAGCACCACGGTAGTCACTCCTAGAGAACAAATAATTGCCCCGTTCCTTTTTTAAAGATCTGAAAGAAAAAATATATAAGAATAAATAATCTATTCATAATCAAACAAAACAGGATTTTTTCAATAATCCCATGGGTTTTAGGGTTTAAGCAAACACTAACTATAAAGAAATGCTTTTTAAATGAAAAATAATGATGATTATTTGAATTGTTTCTTTTAATTAAATCTGTATGCTAACCTGTGAAAAAAAATACAACAATTTGCAATTACAATTTCTATATTTGTAGCACAATATCATTTCTATTTCACATTAGTTAAAAACCATATGAACATTTGCAATGTATACGTTCAAAGAAATGAACAATACATTATCTGTATATCAATAAGCAAATAACTATATATAAAAATGAATACAATATTAATCTTTAAAATACAGTGAAACAATTCAAGAATATGTAACTATGGAAACAAAAGACAAATGAGCAATTACTTGCTATTACAATCCAAGAAATATACCCAGTAACAGTCCAAATTTAAAATATAAATAGTTTATTAATATACACTAAGGTTATTAGTATAATCATATTAATTACAAATTATTTAAAAAAGGAAAGTAAAAAAACCTTAACAAAATATGTCAAGTGGTCTTAGAACTTACCCATGATAAATTCTTTCATCAATCGACATAAAATTATAATTTGGTCCATCTTCTTTACCTATGAGTGCAAGTGTGTATGTAATTGTTGCATTTCCTGGAATTTCTGGGGATCTATAATAAATAGAAAATGAAAGTAAATTCAAGCATCATTAAATAAATTGTTTAAAGGAATTTATACATTCAGTTATATTTAATAGCATATATAGAGTAGATTTTGCTTTATCTGATATTTTTTAAATGATTTTTATAATTCTATTAATAAATAAAATTGAGAAATTGTGTCCCACTTCATATTTATATTAGTTAAAAGCATGACTCCTTGGATAATGTAAATCATCAATTTTTTTTAAAACATTAACTATCAAAAATCTGTTCTGAATTGTAAAATAAAAAAATGCAATAAAACTAAGACATTATTTAATTAGAAAAGCTTTTAATTGTTTTTATGAATAAGATATTATGGACACTTGTTTTAAGATCCAATTTTTTTCAATGAATTTTTACAACAATAATTTATAAAGTTTTAAATCTTTTAAATTTCTGTATTAATTTGTATGGGTTAAGTGATATTTTTTATTAAACTATATTTACTAATCATAAATTGAAAAGCTTAGTACAAATCATATTTAAAATTTAATAAAACATTACATTTTTAAGATTACTGTGTACTTAAAAATTATATATAAAATTATTATATAAAAAAGGTGCTCACATTAATTCAATTATTTTTTTAATGCCCCCATAGAACAACAGTAGGTAAATATTAATCTGTCATCAAGCTCTCAAACCTGTGAACACTTTAAACAGCTACAGTCTGGTTAAAAAATGTATTTTTTTGATATTTTAAACTTAAAGTAAATAATGTTTGTTGCAAATAAGATTAATTATACTTTAAATCAGCTAATATTTCTCAAATAAAGTTTCAGAAAAGTATATTTTATTTTTGGAAAAATTTTTAATAAAGAGAATTACATTGCAATGAAAGATAACAGCTGCTAATCAACTATTTTCACTAAAAAAAAAAAAAAATATAGAAGAAATTCTTTCCAGTCAATTTAAATTAGTTTCTGAAATACAACAAAGTATTTTGCTTATTGGAAATATTAAATTTAGTCTATTAATTTGAAATTAAAAATAAAATAATGGCTTCAAGAAAGATTTTATGTTTTTAAAAATTCGTTTTAAAACTCAGGTATTGTTTTTTTTGGTGGTTCCTAGAGTAATTACTGAGTTTCTTTGCATTACAAATTTATTGGTTATTTACTTTTCATATTACAAAATGTGACAATGTTTATATTTTTGAATTTCCATATTTTAACAGCTGACAGAAATATATAAAATATTTGATTGTAATTATAAAATAGTAGATCATATTTCAGATGAATGTGTAACTTTTTGAAATTGCTTGCAATATTTCTTAAAAGCAGCGTAATGTAAGTTTAAACATATAATGCCAAATCAAACTAAAAATCAATTTGAGGAAAACCTACCAGAAATAATAACCTAATAGAGAAATTAGCTTTGCAAACTAAGAGAGGATCATAGCCATATGAATATAAAATACAAAACAAAACCGCAATTAATTGTTTCCCTTTAATTTTGAGGCTGTCTTTATAATATAGATTGATAAGGTCTTGTCACATTTTTTACATGATCATTTTTAGGGTACCTTTTCAATACTTACGGTAAAATAACCATTAATTTTTTACATTCTAATGTTATTTTTATCTTTGAAAATTACTTAATATCAAAGTGGGTAGCTTTTTTATCGATTTTACTCATTTGAAATGAGTTTAGATGAGATCAAACACTGTACAAATTCAAAAAGGGCTTTAAAAAGAGTTTCAATCAGATTTTTTTCTTGACAATTCTTGATCTGTAAATATTGAACTTCTGTAAACCATAGTTGAGGAAAATCTATCTTTTGGTTTACACTCCTCTTTGGTCTTTTCAATAGGAATAGAGATTTATCCCTTGTTTTCTGTTTAGGATTAGGTTTCCATTTCCTCCTAGTCTTCTCATGCTCTTTTGATGGCAGTATCACCTTGCTTGGGGGGAGGATGAATTGATTAAAAAAAAAAAACAGTTCAAGATAAACTATAATCATAAAACACCTTCAAGAACACAGAAAAGACCAAAGAAATATTTGTTTCTTTTCCATCTTCAAATGCAACAGGACTTTCTTCCCAACTTAATCTTAAACTGAAAAGTGAACACTAATCAGATTTCAGGTCACTAAAACCTGAATGGTAATGTTAGTAATGTTATGAACAAATAATAAAGATAAAACCACCCAAAATCAGTGAGTATGTCAAGAAGCAATGATTTCAGATGTCCTCATACCTTCCTAAAGAGCCATAAGCATATTTAGCATCACATTTCAATTCAGCAATTTCATTTTCCTCCATCAAAGCAACTGCAATATCCCAAGCTGTATAAAGAGAGTAAAAGACAAAAAAAAGGTTAATGTCTTCTTAAATTCTTGTAATTATATTCAATGTTTTATTCATAAAATAATTTTTCTTTTAAGAAAAAATAATGAAACTCTTTTGTAACACTTTACTAGCTGTAATAAAAACTTCAATTCTTAATAGAAATCAGTTCTTTTCAGATTCAAAGCACACATGGAAACTAAATATCAAACACAAAATACAGATATGGCATTAGAAAATATTATTGCCAATTTCTTTAGTCTTAGTCATTGTTTGTAGCAATCATTTGTGTTCAACAATTTAAAAAAATTATGGATTATATCCACTTTCAATCATTTAAGTTGGATGAAAAATAGAAAATTACAGTCGAGTTATATTCCAAAACTAAGAAATAGTTTTAAGGCCATAAGAACTTCATATTTGTTATATAAAATCTTCAAAAGATTGATAATATTAGATTTTATTCCTTCAAAGAAACAGAAAATGCAGATAAAAATATAAAATGGATTAACATTTACTGTAAGCTGGAATATCTTTATACATGGATATTAAAAGATAGCTATTTATCTAAATTCAAATTCTGATGTCTTAGACTATTTAATTTTACATTATATTATCATAGAAAATGCAGTCATACATATAACAATAGTATAGCTATACCAAGACATATATATGAATATTTTCTTTAAAGTTCAGTTTGTCTAATTTATCAACAAGTACATAGTGTTTATTTTAAATATTTTTGACAATGAGAGCAAGTGATAAAATCTCACCAGAAATAACATCTCCATCTCCAAGAACAAATTCAATTCTGTCATTTTTGTCAATAATGGTCCCATTTTCTAATTTGCCTTCAGTTTTCAATGCAACATGCTGACCATGTGCGGGTCGTGTCATATGACCATTGCCTGCTTTAAGCACCTGGAAGAAGTAAATAAATTAGAATTTTAACTAAAATGGATATATTTCAGTTTCCTTTCATCACAACTAACTACAATATTGTCAATTTATTAAAAATGATCAGTTAACATTTTATTTTAATAATCTATTAATAAATTAACCTTAATAAACCTTAATTAACATATTTTCAAAAACTAAATATGCATTAAAACAACATTAACAAAATGTTTTGTCCTACAAATAGCTGCATTCATTTAAATTCCTTAGAGAAAGAATACTATAGTAGCTAGAATTATTATAAGCCTTTTATTTGTTTACTCAGCCGCTGTATAAAAATGATGATAACAAGTGAAAATAGTTGAGATGATAGAACATGTTAGTCTTAGGGAGATTTCTGGACATAATTCAAATTGAAATATATTTCAACCAATGCCTACTAAAACTACACTGTAAATTACTTTATAAACACTAACATCAAAAGTAAGTAAAAGTATTAAAAGAAATTTAAAAGAATATTTATATTACTTGTATTTGTATCCTTCAAGATAAAGCAATTTAATTAGAAAATAATTTTATATTTAAATTTGTTTTCAAATGAAATAAAGTTACCTAAGATATGAAGTTTTAAAATATAACAGCTGTATTTAAAGAGAAGATGAATTAATTCTTTCAGCCCTACCTTAGTTATTTTAATTATATACTAAAATTATATTGAATGATGTGATAATTACCTGGAAAAAATGCAAGACATATTTCATCAGAAACTACTAAAATTGGTCAACATATCTTGGTTAAATTATAAAACATGGCTGATCATATATACTGATTGGTATATCATTTATACCAATGATTTCAAATACATTTTCTTAGTGACATACTTCACTTAAACAATAATTTCTTCAGGTTAACAGAGGGTCTGCCATAGAGCAGTGTGGGTTTAGCATGTCACAATGGACTTGTTCCATGCCAGAAATCCAGGAATGTTGGCTTCATTTATCAAATTAATGCACTTCTCAGAGTGTAAATGTAAAGTTTCACTTACTTTTGCACATCTTAATTTTTAATTAATATTTTTATTCAGACTTGATAAAAGTTTTGAAAGTGATTGTGTTTTGTTTAATAAAGGTTTTTTTTTAATATAATTAAGATTTGTTTATTATCTGGTAAAAAAAGAGACAATTTTTTTTAATATTATCTTAGGGGTTCACTTTTGTGTAGCACTACAAACCAAGAAAATATATGTTAATAATACCAGTTGTTAATTTCTGCAAATATTTCCATTTGTTTTGTTACATATACTGTGGGGACATTTTTGTTACCCTCCCCTCAAATATTTGTGTTTAAAAAAAAATTGCATCTAAAAAGTAATGCTTATGAAAGATTTCATTAATATGAAAATACTAAAATAAAATGGTTTGTACAAAAGTGAAATTGGCTAGAAAGAGTTAAATTACAATGAATCTCTTACTAAAATATGTAATTTTGAATAAAAAAATATATATATTGCCAAAAAATGTAACATATCATATATATCTACATACAATTGGCTGCTGAATCATCATTGGAATTAAAATTATCTATTTAACATATCATCAGAGTCAATAATAGCATTTAAGACCTCCTATACATTCATAAAGCTAAAGATGTTTGAATTTTAAAATTCAATCATCAATAAATTTTTTTAAATCACAAAATAATCACTACTTTTGAACAACACTGCTAATTCAGGAAACCTGTGATGTTGCTAAAGTTGATTGAATAGTGTATACTCCTCTATAACCAGTTAGTATTATCAGAATTGGTCATAAACAAATGAACATGTTTGGTTGTCACACCAGTCTGTCTGGAAATGGTTTAGCATTACTTAGGTCTAAAATATTTAGAACAAAATAAAAGATTTTAAAGTAAATTAACTAAAACAAACCTTTTTTAATAAAAGTCCATTTCCCAAAATATCCATTAGCTCCTCTGGTTCTTTTACATCTTCTTCCTTAAAGGTCTTTGGTAAATTTTTCAAACTTTCATCAGCTTCTTGATTGACTTCAGTTTTCAATGGTGCAATTTCCCCCACAGAAGATTTGGGTTCTTCATTTAAAACTGCATTTTCTTCTGGTTTTAATGGAAACACTTTTTCATCTCTATTTAATTCACTTGCTGTGTCAGTCTTTTTGTCAATGTTTATGTCATTTACTGAATTAATTACAACTGGATCACTGTTTACATTGTTTTCATGTATTACATTATTACTGAGTTCATGATTATCACATTCAGCATGTTCTTTATGGGCAGTTCCATTCAAAAAAATTTTGCTCTCAGTTAAATGAGTTTCTTCACGATCAATCTGGGTTTCATTTTGTTCAATGCCATTTTTCAAGGTGTCAGAATCCACTTGGTTTGCATCCATTTTAGCAGATTCAGGTATGGCAGCTGAAGACGTTTCTGAATGTGTAGACTGCATTACACAAGATTCAGTCTGTAATAAAGGAGAACAAATATAACATTTTAAAAAATATACAACATACAAAAATTTATATATATATATATATAATAAATTAATCCAAATAAATAAATAAACAAGCCACTCCTGCTAAAATAACCATTAAAATGGACTACCCACAATGCACCACTGACCCATATATATAAATAGTCGAGAAAAAACCAACACATGTGGCCTGATGATTGCATCTAGAATGAAACAGTCTGTCACATCTGAGTGTTGACTTCAATGTTCACTATATATATATATATATATATGTTATATTTTTCTTAATAAATCAATTTCCAGATGGTAACAGAAAATAAAACTTTACTATTACTGATATTCTATCATAGAAGATACCTTTATCTTAACTAAAAGCAATTTTGTTCATGTATGTTGTATAAATATTCTTTATAGTTTAGCTTCTGTATTTTCTTTGAATTAGAAAGATAAATATTTTTAGAGTATGATTATTTCATAAGAGGATAAATAATTGATAAATGGACTAACCCTATAAATTTTCTTGTGTAATAATTAACTTTCATAAACATTTGTTGTTATCATGTTTTAATCATAAAGCTTTCTTTTTTCAAAGTTAGCAGAAAAATAGTCAAGATCTAATTTACAGCCACCTGTACAAGTAAACATTCCCTATAGATTTAAGATTTGAAAAATCTATCAATTTTATAGCATCATCTTTTTATTTTTTTTGGTAAAACAAAATAATTTTCAACTGAACCACAAAAAACAAAAACTTGATCTTTCTGGGACATCATTGTGAAAAAAAAATTATCTAAATAATCGTAACATACAATTAAATTGTATATTTTAGAAAAAACAAAACAAAACAAAACCAAAACGTGGTTTTTAAAACCTGATACTGAGAGTTCTGTTTTCTATTGACAGAGTATTGAATTACAATGCACATGTTTAAATAAAAAGAAAATGATGTCACATCTAAAAATCTGAAAATCACATTTTTTTTTTCAAAATGATTAAAAAAGAAATAAGTAAATAATAACAATTTTCAAATTTAGATTTAAAATGATGATTGTTTTCCTCGTGTTATTTGTTTTCTCGATGCAAATGACTTTTTTTTTACTTTCACTTTAGTTTTGGGTGGAAAGAAAGCGCTTTAACACGCACGATAACGAAAGAGGCAAAAAAAAAAAAAAAAAGGCTTAAACTTTAAGCCGTTTAATAAAGTGTTGATCAGATAAGAATATAACAATAACAATTTTATTTAAAAGTAAGTAAAACAATAGGTAGGATGTTATAAATATCGGCTGATGGGCGACTTGGCGTGGTGTCACCGTAGTGTACTGACAGTGCAGTATTGTAAATTTGATCTCCACGGATTTCTCCGAGGAGAACTTGTTCTAGAAATAACCTTTGCTTAACAAATAAATATAGATAGATAAACATTTTAAAAGAAAAATCACATAACAAAAGTTAAGTGTTTCCGTTAGTTTATGTAATTTTTTTAAAACTGTCCACACCCACAAAAATACCGTTTCTTTCTTTCATACATCATTTTTTATTCCAGTTTCACTTTAAATTTACAGTACACTATTGAAATATTAATCAATTTGGTCATAGGATAAAAATGTTCACGTTACGAATTTTGTTATAGTGTTGAACAGCAAAAAAAACAAGATAGCACTTATTTGGCGGGGGTGTATGTGTGAACATTTTCAAACCACTACTTAACTTAATTCATCAGAAATATTTTTCTTCAATTGTGTTGGATTTTTTCTAATCAGTAGTTAAAAGAAAGAAGGAAAAAGTTTATCTTATCTAAGAAAATGGTTAAAGACCGAGACAAAAAGTAGTTAATCGAAAATAAGAGATTTCGATTATTGAATATCGATTGATAGTAGGTAGGACAATTAACACCAGGTCTTCGTGAGTGCATAAATGCAAAAATCAAAGCAGAATGACAAACTCAAAAATACAAAGTTTTCTTTGGGTTTTTCTTTTACATTGAGAAGGTTAAAGACAAAATTTTCGGTAACCAAAATTAAAATAAGTGATGTTTATTATGCAATTTACGGATAAAAATAAAATACAACTTATTATTCAAGGTGACCGTCAAAAAGCGGAATTGTTATATTCAATAATTGTTGACATAAATAAATCAAACACAGTTAAATAAAATTACAATAAATTGATTTATAAAATCCATTCTTTTAATGAATGATTTGTTATGAGAATGTTTAAAGTGTGGATTTGCATGTAGAATTTTTTTGCATCACTTTTTTTTAAATGATCACGAGATTTTCCTCCTAAAATCAAGAAAATTACTCCAGGATTTTGAGAGTGAAGAAACAAGACACAGGAGCGAATCAATGGTCATTGGTAGATGTAGAAAATTTAACTCAATCACCTCATCAAAACGTTCTGAAGAGGTCTGATATTAAAAAGGGTGTTCAAAAAGTACGTGTGGTGTTAAAAAAAAGGATTTAAACAAAGTAATTAGTAAAAAAAACTATAAGCAGTAATTTACAAAAGAAGAAACTTAAAACTGGAGACAAATTATTTGACCATGTCTCATATTAACAATAGTCATACACCTTACAAATTACACAAAAACAAAACGAATACCAAGGAACTGTACCATTTACCTAGAGTCCAAAACAAAAAAGACTTGTTAAAATTACCAACATTCAACACGTAAAAATTTATCAGTACTATTTGACCCGGTGCAACTGAAATAAAACCCTCGGTAAATTAGAAGGTTCTACTAAATTCATATATTGAATTATTCTTCCTACTACGCACATAATACTTTTAAGTTTTAGACACTAGGAATACAAAGTTAAGGAAATAGTAAAGGTGAGCTACATTTATTATTCTCTAAAGTCTAAAGCTTTTTTAACTGACAACTTTATTTTTTGCATATTTTTCTAGAACATTCTTCTACAGCAGACTGCATTTTTTTCAGTAAATAAGTATAATTTATAAGCAGACTTACATAAGAGGAGGTGATATTTAAGATGCATAAAGTAAAAGTGGCTTTGTTTTTTTTGAAAACACTAAAAACAATTCTTCCGGGTATTGTTCTGTGATAAATTTCAAGCAAGAACTTGCTATTTGATACACCGTTTTAGGAGGTAACAACAAAATAGTGGGGTTAGAAGTTTATGAATTTAGTTTAATTTTTAGTTTTAAATAAATCAGTGACTAATTTTAGTGTGTCGGCTTGAAAAAAAAGTAACTTGTATTGTGTAACAATGTAAGTATCATTTGATAAAATTATTTAATAACACTGAGTAATGCATGTGAATACTTTCACTTTAGTTTAGAACGCATTGCTCAACTGTCACTGTTCTTTTCCAGGGAAATGCGAAAAAAACTCAATGGATCCGAAAAGAGAAAAATCAATATTGTAAATGTAATTTATTTTATGAAACATGATTTTTATAAAAAACAAATAACACTATTTTTAAAAACTGTTCCATCCCTCCCTTCCACCGAAAGAGAATAATTAAAAAGTGAAGCAATTTAAAAAGAAAAAAAATTAAGTCCCAGTAACCAAATCCTGCAATTTTTGTACTGTAGACTTAATTTTTAAACGATCCAGGAAGTGAAATTAAAATATTTGTAAAAGTTTACACTTATAGACAAACTAAAAATAAAAGGACAGTATTTTGCTTTATCGTTTGCATTTTGAATTTATAAAATTAAAATATTAATCCACATTTACGCAATGCTTTTTTGCATTTAACACTTCACGCCGGTCACTGTTCTGCTCCTAAAAAACATTTCAGCCATTTTTACAGGTTCTAATACTAAGTACTTTTGCTTGCCAAATTATAAAAAAATCATAAGTTGCATATCTTATTTTTAAAATGAAAATTTTATTTTTAATTTACAATTTACCAAACAAAATATAATCCAAAAGCAGAATTTAAATGCAAATGAAATTAATTTTATTACACAATCAGATATTTTCTTTTCTACTACTGACTTTAAGCTCTTACTACTTAGTAATCTTTCAGAAAATCATAAATAATAAGGATTTCATTTTTTCTTTTTTTATTCCATTGCAGAATAATGTCTGAAGAAAATTGGTCTCCCATTGCCCATGTGTATGATCCTCTAATGGCAGGAAGTATTGATGGCACAGATGAAATAGCTCATGATCATGGAATTGTTCGAGCTATGAACAGTAAATACAAACCCAATAAAAAAGTTGTAGGACATTCAGCAAAAACTATTTTTGCTGCTAGACTCAATCCAAAAACTGATGAAAATGCTCTAAGGAGATTGTTCTCGGAATATGGGGAGATAAAGAGGCTGCGTCTTGTTCGAGATATTGTGACAGGCTTTTCTCGAGGTTATGGATTTATTGAATATGAAGATGAATACTCAGCTCGTAAAGCCTTTGTACAAGCTAACAAAACTCTTTTGGATGGCTCAGAAATATTTGTTGATTATGAACGAGAGCGGATTTTGAAAAATTGGGTCCCACGTCGATTAGGCGGTGGATTTGGAGGAAATAAGGAATCTGGGCAGTTGCGCTTTGGTGGCAGAGACCGTCCTTTTAAGAAGCCTATTATTGTGGGACCATGTAGATTGAGTGACTACAAGAAAAAAGATTATAAAGATGTGTCTCACCGAAATAAAGATTTACAAAAAAAACACAAAAGCAGCTATGAAAGAAGTGAAAGTTCACAATATTCAACTGACTACAGAATTCACAAAGAACAGAACCAAAATAGAAGCCATAAAAGATAATTCAAATCTTTGAACTAAAATGATAAGAAAAACCACATTAATATTGTAACATTTACAAAACATTGAAAGAAATATATTTTTATTGATCATACATTATAACAGAAAAATTAACATTTTTATTGTAAAGATAGAAAAAGTGTGTGTGGAACATGTTTCTCCAATTTATGATTTTTCCTCATGAGATTTTAATTAAATTCCAGAAAAATAGGAATGCAAATGACTTCATAACATCCCAATTCTTCTAAGGTTTGTTCATCTGAGCATAAATTGAATATATGAATCCAGTTTTGACAGCTATTTTTTATAGTTTGAAGGGAAGCTCAACAAAAAAAAACTGATGCTAAAAAGCAAATTAAATAATTTTAATGCCAAACAAATGCTTATCTTGTCAGTTGCAATTTTGAGAGAAATGTTAAAATAAAACCAATAGGAATGGGTTTTAATTTTCTAACTGCCATAAACTTTGAACTTAACTTTGAGTGATAGATTAAATTTTAAAACTGATTCCTGTAATTATTGGCACTAAGTGGGATCAAGTGATAATGGAGCATTTTTTTTTTTTTTTCAAAGGCAGAAGAACAATTGGCATTTAATAGTTTTTTGACACCTAATATTGTTTATGGTATAAAAAGAGTGAATAAAGAAATCAAGAATCAGTTAACAAGAAGAGTCTGTTACAAGAGAATTTACTCTGAGTGGAGGCAATCAGAATAAAAATAAGTAGGTGAGGAAAGTTTTTTTTTTCTTTTTATAGAATGTAATAGGCATGTTGTAGTTTCAACGATTCTTTGATCTTGAAAGCTCCTTCTTAGTTCAATATGATGTTTATATTACAACTATGTCACTGACTATTATTAAGAGTTAGATTACAAATTGACAATTTGAGGACTGAAGGTCATTCTTATTTCTACTTTTATGCACCGTGTCTCCTCAGGTTGTGGGTAATCATAGCATGCCACAGTTTCTCATCCTTTATAGCTCTAAGCAGTGTTTCTCCCGTTACCATCCGTCCCAGTCTCTGCTCTGTCATCCATTTACATAAACTTGTTAGGCAGGTAATTTGTTGTTTCTCTTTGCCCTTCTTGCTTAAAATATGTCCTGTGAGTGTTAAATTCTCCAAGACCTTCTTTTTCATGAGTCCCAGAAATTTCAACTGTTACTTTCTGATTGTAATTGTCTTTTTCATTCTTATTTAAAACTTTCTCATTGTTCACATGTTCTATCCATCGTATTCTTAGCATTTTTCTATAGAATCACATCTTTGTTGATTCAAGTCTCCTCTTCATCTGTGAGGAAATTGTCCAGCTGTCAGTTCCAAATAAGAGGATTGAGATTCTGTAGTAGTTCAGAACAGTTTCTAAAAAAATTCTATCTCTTAATACTACATGCTGAAAAGCATCTTTGCTATTCCATCTCTACATTTTCTGTTATCTATTATGACACTACCTAGATAGTTAAACTTCTATACTTGTCTGATTCTGATGTAGGGACATTCTATATTAAAAAGCATCCAATTCTCAAATGCTCAACCATCTAGGTACTGAATTTGGTGTGTGTTTTCTTCAGCTATATTCCTATATGACAATATTCTCACAACCATTAAATCTTAATATTGCTTTGGGCATTTCATAACTTTTCAATTCCAAAAGCTGTCTGTTACTGGCTGATGCTTCCATTTTCATACTACTAACTTTGACTGTAACTCTAGGCTACCCCTGATGGTTTAGATTTTAAATTTCCTGGTGATAGCTACAATGATTGGATCATTTTTCCTGGTTTTGTCTCTAGCTCTCTCGTTCATATTTATATCACTGACGTGATTAAACAGAACCATTTTTTTGTTATGCCTTCTCTATCTTTTTTGCTCCGTTTGCTGCTTGCATGCAGTAGTTTATATAAAGAATCAAGCTTCACCTTTAACCTCATGGTTGTTCTTGAGATGTGAAATTTCTGTTGTTATAAGTATGAACATCCACTTTCTTTCCAATACATGACTGTCAACACTCTTCAGGTCTTTCCAATAAAAAAGGATAGATTGTGTTATTAGTTTTTACCCTTTTGGAGAGTAGTAGTAACAAAATTCTCTGCTTTAATATATTTTGATTACATGAATGTATCATTTATTTTAGCATGCTAGGGAAGGTGGAATGAGAAATTAATATATTTCCTGCTAAATATTGGAAACAAATATATTTTTAGTTTCCCAGCCAAAATTTGGCTGACACTTTCGAATCTGATAAATGTTTTACCCTTAAGGTTACCCAAAAGTAAAGACCTCCATGAAAACATGATACCTAATATTTAAAATGAATTTTTAATAATGAACTATCTTTTTTGAAGCTTTTATTTTAGTTTTAATTTCAAGATGATGGATTAAATTTAATATTTCCAATAAACAAAATACTTTGTTGTATTTCAAAACTAAATTGATTGGAAAAAAAATTGTTTTTTGAAATTTCTAAATTTTCTTATTTTGGTGCCATTTTTAGCAAAGTGTTATAAAAATGTAAATCTCTTTATTAAAAAATCTTCCCAAAATAAAATATACTTTTCTGAAACTTTATTTGAGGAATATTAGTTGATTTAAAGTATAATTAATCTGATTTCAAAACAACTATTATTTTTTAAAGTTTAAAATATCAGAGAAATGCATTTTTCAACTCAATAGTAGCTTGTGTATTTATGTTGACAGGTTTTTCACAACTCTCTGACAGCTAGATTGTTATGTATTGTTTTATGGGGGCTTTAACCTTAAAAAATAATTGACCTTTTAAGTATTCAGTAATCTTAAAAATTTATGAAAATATCTAAGGTTTTATTGAATTTTACAGAATTTGGGCTCTAAATTTACTATAGGTGTCACTCTTATTTTCTGATAGTGTCATGTATGGGTGATCATATCTATAAAATTTGTCATGTTTTTACGCATACAAAAATAATTCAAAATTCTTTTAAAAATATTTGGGAGTGTTAGATTGTAATAAGCTTTAGGATATATGATTCGTAAATATAGTTTTACTTAATAACCATCTTTTCCTATACCCTTGAACTGAATTTTAAAAGGTTTAAAAATATAAATTATTCTGATTAAAATCAAATAAAAAAAATAATTTTCAATGAAAAATGAATTTACAAAATTTGTTTGCATTTTTTTTTATAAACAAATTTTGTAAATTCATTTACCATTGAAAATTATTTTTTTCTTAAGATAATATTGTGCTAAATATATATTATACATAAAAACAAAAGCTTCTCTAATTAAATAATGTCTTAGTTTTATTGTTTTTTTTACTTTTCAATTCAGAGCAGATTTTCAGTAAGATGGGGTCTGATTTTACAAAAAAACAATCAGTGATTGAAATTCTCCAAAGAATTCTGTTTTAACTAATATAGTCACAAAAAATTATCACGTTGAATTTATCAAGTTTTCATAAAATTAAGTGGGTGAAACACATGTACAAAAAATAAAAATAAAATTTTTTACAATCATCTCATCTAATTGGGCAAACATTGAGATCAGCAAAAAGAAAGATGAGATTTGGATCATTTACTGTTCCTGATGAATGAAGAAATAAACATTCAACATTTAATGAAACAGTTCAAATCCTTACAGTGACTCTACAATCTTGGTCAAGAGAGCAAGCTGCTCATATTTTTTATGTTTCTGAGCATTTAGTGTGCAAAGAATATTAAAAACTGAGAAGGAAATAATGGACATGCTTTCTCAAAAATTGGATAAGAAATTGTCTGAGGAGACTTGTTTGCAAATGATATATAAATTAGAAGTCATAACTCATCTGCAAATATCAATGGATATGATTACAGTAAAGTTGTTTTTATAGAATGTGCCTAATTAATGAAAAAATAAAAGCCTCAAAGAAAATAAGTTCTGAAGAGATAGAGTATATATTGACACTTCTTTGTCTGAGAGAGTTAGTCTAAATCATTAAAAGCTAGTTTAAACAAATTTGCTATAAAACACTTACCAACCTCTCACCTAAAGGGCCCACAGTAAATCTTTGCACAAATAAATCATGTTGAGTGAGCAGTTCTTGAAACCAATAATAGTAAAAGTGGAAACTATTCAGGCTGTTGCTTGTATAAAATTTTCAGTCAATTTTTCTACAATCTAGAATACACATGACCTACATTAGTGTAAATATAATTGATTATAGTTATGTAAAGAACAATATATTCATACAGATAAAGATGCCTTGGTCATAAGATTTATTTGTTTGATTTAGATTGATAATTTGAATTTCAAAAATATACAAAGCCCTTATAAAAAAAAAAAGCACTGAAAAATGCTGAGATAACATTGGAAATATTTTTGTGTCTGCATTTGATTTAATATTGAATTTTATCCAAATATTGCTCATGTTATTTTATAGCCAAGCCTTTTAATTATCATGACAATAAAATTTATGAGAAATAATTAGGAACTAAAATCTTTAGTTTGAAAAAAAATCAGTCAATATTAGTATTGAGAATTGATTCTCTGAATTTAAATATGAGAAGAATATTCTCCATAACTCAGTGTAATATTATGTCCCCTATGTTGAAAAGAGATTATTTTATTCTCCTTAATAAATCTGTCATAATCTGTACCCTTAATTTGATATTTGTAGTGTCCCAAACCTCTTGAAGCAGTGCAAAGCATTTAAGCTCTCTATTGCCCCCCCCCCCCCCCCCCCCCGTTAATATTTATATCATTTAAGGGTAAAAGACATTTCAAATATAAGACTGATTATGAAGAACACTTGCCTTGGTATGGATGAATTAAAAAATAGTGCATATTATTATGTTGGCAGTTTTTTTCAAAGACAATATTCATTGAGTCTATGAAGAAAATTTTTAAAAATCGAGAAATCTGAGATGCAGATGTGAATGGAATGGGTGGTTGTGTAATATATATTTTATTGAAGTTAACTGTTGGTTTTGTAGCTATAACAATCTCACATTTGAACTTCCTGAATAAATAACTCAGATCCAAAGAAATATATTGCAACACTTCCAAACCAGATAGAGAAACTGCAATTGGAAAAAAAAGGGGGAAGACAGGAAAGTTACTAAAATAAAACAAAATTAAGGAGCAAAAATTCTCTCTTAAAGGAAAACAATATTACCGAGGTGGATGTAAAGTTTGTTATGAAAAACAGTAAATTCCCAGACACACAAGGTAAAGAGTAAATACCTAAAAAGTAGAAAATGCAAAAGTAAGAAAAACAATACTTCTCTTCGAAAGGGGCTGTTGTAGTTAAGTGAAGGGTTTATTAGTCTTTGAGATTTGGTAGTTGGATGTGACTGAATTTGTTGTCTCTGGAATCACTGGTAATAAGTTAGGCTTGAATTCTGAGTATTCACTCTTCCTGAAAGCATTATTTTTCAACTCCATCTTGTATGTTTTCCAATTTCTTAAGTAGGTATCACAGGATCCTTGTGACAACACTCTTAAAGAGAGTAATTGACTGGTGGTGATTTCATATTGATCTAGGTTATTCCAAGAAGGTCTTGATGTTGATTGGTAAAGAGAGTCACAATGTCATTAACTCTTAGGCCACCAGGATGAGGTATGTAGGTATACCACCAAAAATATCAAAGGGGTCATGTAACTGCTAACTGATAAGCTGAGAAAATTGTGACAGCAAAATTTTTTCAACAGAAGGCATGAGTCATGTTTTCAAATACTGAAAATTTCATAAAGGTAATATAAATTAAAATCAATAAAAATATTTTTATACTGCATCCAGTTGGTTGTAACAAGCATATTTTTTTTATAACATGATTATAACTTTCCAAATAGCAAAATTTGGTGTATATATATATAAACCTACCCAGTTGAATAGAATATGGTAAAAGGCAATGTTTAAAGTCGGAATCCAGGATGTAGCCAACAAAATCTTGTTTACCATACTGACAATAGATGTTGTCAGTATGGTTCTTGATAATGACTGAGACGGTCAAGACTACTTAAAAAAAGCAGAATAAACATTTTCTATTTGATTCAGATCTGGTCTCATTGCATCTATGGGTAATCTTTCTTCACAATCTTAAGCTTACAGCCCCTCCAGGAAGAGTGGTAAGAAATTTAAAATGTTGTAGGGTTGGTGTATGGAAACAATTAAGAAAGAAGGGTTTCCACCATGGACCATTTATTCTCTTTTTTATATAAACTATAATGTCTCTTGGTTTACATTTTTGTTTTGGTCCAGGAGTCAGTATAATATCATATTAATGGTTGAACTCAAGTCAGCCTTATGCAGAGTTGGAACAACTAAAAGAAGGTTTGTACTTACTTTATCATTGGAAGGTTTAAACATGGTTATGGGATGTTTGTTTTCTTTTTGATCCAGAAGTTAGGGTAAGTAAATATAAACATCATTACAATGGTCATGCTCAAGTCAGCCTTATGCTGAGTTGGAACAACCAAAGAGAAAACTTAATTTTTTTCATAGATGCAGGTTTTTGGAAGACACGCGTGAGTTCAGTTGTCAGTGGACCGAGGAACATAATTACCACATGGTGCTATATCTTGGAGCAAGGACAATAAAGAGGATCAGGAAGGAAAATATTTGTCTTTTATAGACTTAAACAGTGCCATCTAATGGCATTTCATGAAACCAAGAAGGTAATCATATTTCCAGTTCCTTTACTCTTAACATCATGGGAAAAATGTATTTCTTTTCCTTTTTTATTATACATTATTATTATTTTATTTATCAATTTTATTTTATTTTCCCACAGTGGCAACAATTTTGTCTCATGATATTTTCCATAATATAGTGAACAGTTGACTTGAGTACTGAAAACTGCTTAGCTACTTCTCCAAAACTCATTCCTGAATTTCAAGCACCCACAATTTGTTGTTTTAAATCTACAGACTTCTTTCACCTATGCTATATTGTTGTTGCTGATACCTGCCTCATTCCATACTTACTCAGTTCCACACCACAGTGCACATTGAAGCAGTGTCTACCTCTACTGATGCTGTTAGATATAGCAAATACCAAACACATATTTACCTTTATGCAAGAGAATACTATTCGAGGCAATCATGCTTTTTCAATATCATAAATATCATATATATGCTGCTGACTGAAATTATTTCTTAAAAAGATACCAAGGTCAATAGACAAACTCCAGAAAAGGGAATCACAGACTAGTTCTGGAGAAGCAGATTCCAGATATTTGTAGTAGTACAGATTTTCTGAAGAACAGAGAAAGTTATAGATATGAGGTTAGTAAATATATAAACAAAATAAATTCAATATTTTGAATAATTGATTATATGCCCCAAATTAATGGCAAAATTTTTCTAATCTTTTACTAAATTAGTGCATACATTTCAATACAGTCCTAGATATTTATACTGTTTAAGCAAGTAAAATGGGTTTTGTCAATTTCATACCTAATTTCTATCTTGAAAACCAAGGACTGGTTGTTATATAAAGTCTAATTGAGACAAATAACATTGACGGCAAACATGCAACTCTCCCAGTTATCAGGTGGGGAGTGGAGATAGAGAGCTACAACAGATTAAAATAGATAGATAGATAGATATGAACAGATTGCAACAGATACATAGATATGAACAGACTGGAATAGATAGGTAGATAAAGAACAACTTGAAAATGTTTATCAATCTAACATGTTTCACTTTTATTAAAACTTCCTCAGAGAATGAGATATGAAGTAAAAGAAAAAAGAACTTCTATTACTTTTACTTTTGTGTTGTTTGATTTTAATTAGTTAATCATGTTTCATGTACATTCGACTTGTTAAACCTTAGTATAATTTGTGAAGTTCCAAATTCAAGGTGAGACGATATGTCCCTTCAAAGTTCCAAGAAGTTAAAAGCACTTATATCAGAGAGACATCTCAAAATCTAAAAGCCTGTACCTACAAACATAAAAGAGATTTATGTTTAGACAACCATTTAATTTCCCTTGTAATACACAGGAACAAAATTGGCCATAATTTTGATTTTACAAATGTCACCCTAATTAAAAGAACATAATTCTTTATGTTGAAAATATTTGAAGGGATTACTAATAACTAAATTACCAACTATAAACACATGTCAAAAACATTATATTACATCACCAATCTTGACTGAATACATTCTTAAAGAATCTAATGTATTGTTGGAGTGTAGTATATGTCAGGGTTACTACCATTATAGTCAAATTTAGTGTGAATGGTTAAGCAAAGGGCTTAGATAACAGTTACAACAATAACAATATTTATTTTATTACAAAAGATAATAAAGACATTGTCCTCCACTACATAGATTGTGTAGTGTGACTTACCAGAGGGTATTTATTGCTGAACAAATATCTGGAATCTGCTTCTTCAGAACTAGTCTGTGATTCCCTTTTCTGGAGTTTGTCTATTGACCTTGGAGTAGGTCCCAGGTCCTTGTGAGAGAGTACTGTCCTTACATCTGTCCTAGTTTCTGGTCCTGCCTTTCTGACCTCTGATAACAGTTACATGGATTTTTTTTAAGTAGGAGAAACAGCTATTTTCAACAGCCTAACAGTATGTTTACTTAAAACAAATGGTATATATGTAAAAACATTCCCAAATCAACATGTGAAAAATCTTCAAACATAATGTCTCCTAGGCGCACACACACACACACACACACACACACACACACACACACACACACACACACACACACACACAACACTGACAAAAATTGATTAACATCTGAATCCTACATAAACAAACTAGAATTATTATACATTTACATACATAAAGTAAAATTTATGGTTTTTCAGTTAGGCTTGAAATCTGTTAATTTCTTGGAACTTTGAAGTGATGCATTATCTCTCCTTGAATTTGGAACTCCATAAATTATACTAACATTTGTTTAACAAGTTGGATGCACCTGAACATGATGAAAATTAAACAACACAAAAGTAAAATTACCAGAATTTCTTTCTTCTTTTTCTCCATATCTCATTCTCTGATGAAGCTTTAATAAAAGTGAAACGTTAGATTGATAAACATTTCCATTCTGTTCTTTATCTTATCATTCTTTTAGATTCTGATCCATATTTGATCTGTATTTAATCCCAATTCATGATGGATAGATAGATAGATAGATAGATATTGAAATAACCAGGTCATCAAAACTGGTTGTTAAGACAATATTGTAATAATCATTCCCATCATGATTATAATAAAAAAGAACAATTTAACAGCTGCCAGCTTTGCTTTGAATTTATATGATTAAGTTTTTAAAATACTCTCAATGAACTTATTCATCATTAAGAAATAAAACTTAAAACAAATATATTAGGAAGTGTCTGTTTGAATTTCTGGGATGAGGAGTTATAATTATCTATATTTAGTCTAATGTCCTCATCATTGTTGTTATTATAATAATGTTTCAGGTGTCTCTTGATTTGGGAATTTTGAAATGAACCCTTTAATCTACATTTCACTATTCATGTCTAGAGATATCTTGTCTTGTTCTTTTTTAGTACTGCTCAGTTAGTGCTTGCCCTGTTTCCACTAAAGCTAAGTCTGTACTACCAGACCCAGGGATTGAACTAACAATTACAATTTCACCAAATTCATAAACCAATGCTTTAATCCACTAGGCTATTGTTCTGTGGAACAATACAGAACTTAGAATCTTAATTCTAATATTCCTCTTTCCTGCCTGCTACTGCTGCCATCACACTTGACCACATTAATCAATCACTTTTCTTACTGCTTGTGCTGAATTTATTATTGGTTCCCATATGGTATTTATTTCTATGCTAAGCCTATTGAGGAGGCTTAGCATATGCACTGATACCTTCAAACATCTGATTTTCCACTGTCTTTATAATACTTTTACTTAATCACACAGGTGTTGGTGACTACCCATTTCTCTCCATAGATGATCAGCCATACCTGACTTCATTGTTTCATCTTTAATTACATATTTCCATGTTCCTCCAGCATTACTTTTAGGGGATGTATTTGTATTCTTTGCCACAACTGCAAGGGATAGAATACAGTTGCCATATCTGGTCTGCTGCTCTGGCTATATATCTTGAGATTCTCAACAAAATCCAAAGAAGGGTCTATAATGTCATTAGTCCTAACTTGGCATCTAAATTTCAGTCACTTTCCTACTGCTATGACATAACTTCCCTTTGTCTTTTTTATAAATATTTTCATGGCAGTTGTTCTAATGAGCTCTTCTCCTTGGTATCTCAACCATATTAATTTAAGCATACTACTAGAGTGGCAACTAGGTCTCATTGTTTTACTGTTGAAATAATGAGACTTAACTGTAAGTTCTAATAGTTTCTTTTCTCACACTTCTCACTTTTCTTGCTTCCTGCCATCTACAATCTTTAAAAATTTAAATGCAGTGTCAATCATAATTTTTTGTCTTCCTGTATCCTCTTTTTTTATTATCTTTTCTCCTCACTAAAGTCTTCTTATTCTCTTCCATTCCCAGTAACCTCTTGTATCTTTGTAGTTTTATCATCTTGCTTAGGGTGAAATAATTAAAAAAATAGTTTTTAGTCATGTTCTCTGTGTTAGGTTTGATTTGGCAGAGATTTCTCTATAAGTTTGAGCTACTTCTGAATATTGTCCTGATGTTATATGGCCAGCATATCTTCTGAATGTTTTCCAGAATACTCTTGATGCTAAGGGAGACAGACTGTTGCAGTTTTCTGATTCTCTTTCTTGGCCCTTCTGTTTCTGCTTACAGAAGCTGATATTATGTTTGCAGGGCACATTTAATGCTGATCAGCCCATTTTGCTATGTGTCTGGGTCACCACGATTTTTGCATAGTTGGCATCAGACAATCATTTTTTTTATGCTATATGGATGGTGGGAATTGAAGTTAAGCTATTGTCCAGTAAAGGTTGGATTGTGATATACAAATGTCTTGAAACCATTCTCTGTATGAGTTATTAGTACATCCAAGAAAACCATCTGATTTTTTGTTTCTTCTTCCATCATAAACTGTATTGAAGTTCTTACTGAGTTCACATGATCCAGAAGTATTTGTACAGGTTCCAGATGAGGCTAGAATATGAAAGTGTCATTTGCATATATCAATCATAATTCTTAAAGCCATTTCTTTGAAGTATTCCAAGTATATGCTTGTCATCACTGGTAATAATGGTAAACCCATAGACAAGCCTTCCTTGTACTGGTAGATGTCAGACCCTAATTGGAAGAATCCTGTCTACACAGTGTTAACATTTCCATCAGGTTATCTATTAGGATTCTATTACATTCCTCAAGAGAGGAGTTTGAGGAGATCAATAACTGAACAGTACTAAATAAGAACAAGACAAAATATCCCTAGACATGAACAGGGGAATAAGAATAATCTACTCCCAATAGATTAAATAAAGTATTCAGTTTTAAAATTTCTTGTAGACTGTAGTGTGCAGAAGAGGGGGCAGGAGAGCATCCAATCAAAGAGTGAAATAAAAATTTAGTTTATATTTAATTTGAATAAAGTGTTTATTTCATGTTTCATATGTTATTAGATATTTAAAATGTCTTTCTTTCTCACCAAACATCACCAAACTTCTGCATGTCACTGCCTGTAAGCTACCTGGATTGGCAAAGAACTGAAGAAGGCCAGAGGACACAACACCTGAAACATTGTGATAATAACAAAGATAAGGAAATTAGTTTGAATGTGAATAATGTAAATAAATATTATAAAGTTATAAAAATTGTTTGACTCAATAAAGTAAGGTAATAATTTGTTTTGATTATATTAATAAGTTGACATTTCATGCTTGAACTTCTATCAATTTTTGTGAAAAATCATTTTAATGTATTTCATAATTTTATGTAATATATATATTTTTTGAATTGGTATCACCCTATGCAAGGCAGTAACATCACTAAAACACAAGGAGTTACAGGGTGTAGAAGAATTAGGAACAGAAACATTAATAATGATGAACAGAAAGAAAAAGAGTAATCAGGAGGACAGTAAATAGTAAAATAAATTTTGCACATTATAGTTGGCTGGAAGACATGAGCCAATAGGGAATTCCACAAGTGAGAAGTGTGAGAAAAGAAACTGTTAGCATAGAATTTATGGTTACAGCTAGCCAGCTTAATTGTAAATTGATGAGATCTCAATGCAAGTCTAGTACTAAGCTTAAATTCAAAATGTCTAGGTACCATAGAGAAGAGCTCATCTGAACAATTACCAGGAAAGTATTTGTAGAAAAGATATATTATACTATTTTACATACAGTTTGATTTGAAGTTTTTATTATTTGATATTTAGTTTCTCTGAACATTTTATTTAAATTTAAAACATCTTTTATGAGATGTTAATAACATTTTTCTCTGTATATGTATCTGTATATATAGCACATTAATAAAAATACTACACAATTTATGAATTTTTATGTGTATATTTCAAAACATGCCAGCAAAATGAGAAAAATTCCTTCTTTTTTATAAACAGAATTGTTCTGGTCAATGAGTTATTTGAGTGTTAAAACTATGCTATGATTTGAACTTGTTACATTAAAGTTTCAAACAAACAGGCTAGAATGATTATTCTTTTTTGTAGAAAAATCCACCTGGGACATCCTTATTTCAACCACCCCTTTTATCAAATATTCAAATGAAACACTTTGTCCTGGAATGTTTGTACCTTAAATTAAAGGGTGGAAAGAAATTACCTGATTATTTAGTAAAAGGGGTGGTTGAAATAAGAATATCCCAGTTGCATTTTTCTCTAAAAAAAGAATAATTGTCTGGCCCATCTATTTGCAGCACAAAGATAGATGAAAAATTCTGAATTGCATTATTAAACGTCACTAACTCAAAATAACAAATGTTTTTCTTTCAATTCATATCTTAGGTTTAACTTCTGTTTACCTAAATTCATTAACATAAGTTACTGATAATCCCCAAAATTATTTTAGCCTGGACAACACTAAGTGATTTTGCTGGTTACTTATAAGAATTATGATTTAAACACTGCCATCAATTGCTCTTGCTGTTAATCTGTCATTATAAATGAGCAGTAAATGTATTTTGTGCAAGGCAAGCAGATCAATATTTACCCAATGTGTTATAAATCTTATAAAAGCTATCAGTAATAGCAGTAATGTCAGCAAAATATATTTTAATATTTTGAATTTTTAGTCATAGTTTTTATTGGTTTACAAAATGGCCAATCACATTTGAGAAGGATTACCTCAAACAATTTGGGCTTTATAAAATGACTTGGAGATTCTAACTTAAAAAACTGTCATGTTGATTAAAGGTAAGTCAGAAAGAACTTTTCTAGATGAACAAAACAAAAAAAAAACACAATATCTTTGGCAACTATATTATATCATTTAAAAATACTTTGAAATCATTTAAGTGAAAATATGAGCAAAATATGAAACTAAAAAGTAAAATGATAAAACAGAAATGGCTACCATTTGATTGAGCTTCTCCCAGTTATATATGCTTTACACATATTTGAAATATTTAAACTAAAATTTTGCTCTTCAGTAAAACTTATTGAAAAGCTTTTTAATATATAATTTTGATTCTCTAGTTCTTTATCAACATCTTGATATAAAGACTCAAATAGAATTTTTGTGAAAATCCTTTTAAAGCACGCCTTTTATTTTCTAGTTCTACTTATGAAAAGAAACTTGACATAAATTCAATCAAAATGCATTTGAAATCCACATGGATTATGCTATGGATATCAATAGGTAAATATTTGATTTTGTTAATCAATTAATTAAAAAAGATCTTTTTAAAGATGTATATAATACAATTTTTTTAATCATCATAATCTTTTCCAGTCATTGAGTAGAAAAACGAACAAGTATGTTCAAAATTAGTTAAATGAAAAAAACTCTTAAAATAAAAATAAGTCCACTTTGAATGAATGCAGTTTTGTAAAGACTTGACACTTATAGTGGACTCTGCTTAGGTTCTAATTAATAAATTAGAATCAAAAACAATTTTATATTTTGATGTTCACCATTTTTAAGGAGGAAAAAAGTAAAAAGCACAATTGGGCTCTATCAATACTAACATTTAATACAATAAATATTATAATAAGCTGGCAACATTAAACATAATATAGTATCACATTCATAACAATTGAATAATATTGTAGTAAGAGTTGCAAATCAAGTAATAGATATTTATGATAAATATATGCAATATGTTATGGTGTGTTGTATCACATAAAATTAACAAAATATGCCAAACAAAAAGAACTGTAAATGAGTTATCATAAGAAAAATCATATTCACCTAAGAAAATAACAAAAATATAGACTTCATGTTGTTTTAAGAATATAGTTATTTAGTTGTGAATGATAAGAATTTTTGCTAATTCCTTCAATCTTTAAGAAACAACAAAGAAAAAAAATGATTTCAAAACATTTCTTTATTTTGGGTTTTATTTTAACATGTATTTTTCCCCAGAATAAAATTTCATTCTAACATGTATATTTCCCAAGAATAAATTTTTTTCTTGTTACAAATGTTTTTTATTTTTCCTTTCAGTTCAATTACCAAAGTTTATATCAATATTTACTTATTTTTTTCAGTTGGAGTAAACTGTGTGCCATCTCAATGTCAAATGAAATGCAATTTAGAATACCAACCAGTTTGTGGCTCTGATGGACAAACATATATCAATGCATGTAACATGAAAAAAATTGCTTGCTTGTGAGAAAACTTGTCTTCTTTGAGAAAGATGGATTTGCACTCCTAAATGTTTCCTTTCTTTGTTTTCATTCATTTTTTATTTGAAAAAAGTTTTAATAGAAAATATTTGGAAAATAAAAATAAAAAATTAAATAATTTATTTCTTAATGACATTTTCATTTTCATTTAAATTTATTTATTTATTATTATTATGCACCAAAAGTAATGCATCTTATTTATTTCCATGGAAAGTAGAATAAATGCAAGGTGTTCAATAAGACTGTTAGATAGAGCAAGTTTTCAGCTGCGAAACACTATCTTTCCACCTAGTCATTACCAGTAGCTATGTAATTTGAAAGTATTCTTCATTTTGTAGATAGACAGCAGTGCAAGGACACTTGGAATGTGGCTGTTATACACAATGCTGGGACTCTTTACCCATCACCAAACTGTGTGCACATTCTCTGTTTGGTCTTCACAAATGTTCAACAAGTGTTGATGAATGTCCAACTTTTTCCCTCTGGAGGAATTCAATGATACACTTTTGTTTCATATCAGATGCCACTTTTCCAGACTATTATAGTAACAAGGCAAAAAACATTATGTGTAATTGGTGGGAAGGTTTCAACCTCTACTAACACATTACCAACAACCACAGCTGACAATATGGAGCAACATAATAAAATAGGAAGCATTACTTTCAAAACAACCCTTATATTTTTTTCTTCTGGATAATATAGATTTCCAAACTTTTAATCTTGTATCAAATTGATAATATGCTTTATGTTTTGAAAGCATTTCCTTTTATAAAAGTACAGGCTTAAACAAGACATTGTTACTCCTGAGTTGTGACCATAAACTCACAGAATATGATTTATATATAGTAATAGGATATTCATAAACAATTCTTTATAATAAGACTAAAGATGAAAGAAAATATCTTTCGATGTTCTATATTTGATACTTACTCTCTGCATCTAAGGTATGTAAGAAGCATCTAACTTCAACAATTTTTTTCATTTTTTTCATTTTCTTCTTTAGCATTTATAATTCATTACTAATGCAATTTAACATTAACATATTCTCAAAAATGCTAGTGATTTTATAAATATTTGAAAATATGTATATGAAATATTTCACAAATAACTTTTTTATGTTCTGTACTATTCTAATTTTTAATATTTGTCTATTAAATAAACATGAGTTTTTCTTACTTCCTTTTGCATTTCATTTTATGTTTTATCCAAGTTTTTAACTGTATCAATTGATAATTATGTCTATTATCCTACATTTACATATTCACAATATAAATTTGTGCTCTTTTCCTGATCTATCTATCTATCTATCTATCTATCTATCTAAATAAATTTCCATTATCATTAATTCCTATCATCTGTAATTTATGTACTGTATCTTCTTTTAAAAGTCTCTCCAGTTCATCAGTTTTCAAGTTCTGAGATTTCCCATAGTATTGCTTGTCTTCAAAATCTATTTTTCAACAAATTAAACTGACATAGCTTTTTGTGACATTCTTAAATCTAGTTTTTCCTTGTTTTTATCTTCCCAATATTTTCACTTCAGTTTTTGATTGTGCAACTTTTCTACAATTTCCAATATATGTTCCATACACTCAATAAATTTTCAAGATATTGTTTCTCTGCTGATTTATATATTGATAATATTTCTTACATCTCATGGTAACATTTATATATGTGAAATTTAAAAAAGTCAATAACCATTCTATTTATAAACAAGTTTCAATGAATTCAATCAACAAGATCTGTCTATTTAATTTTTTATTGTATTTTCCGATTTTTGAATAAATTGTTCCAGATCAAAATTCGTGATAAATTCTCTCAAGTACTTTTGACTGTCTTGGTCATTATCAAGAACTAATATTATCAGTATTTCTGACAGAAGTTTTTTTAGCTACATCTTGACATTTTTGGGAATGTTACATTTCAAATTTGAATATATATGCATCATATAAGGGATGTCATGTAGAACAGTTTCACAGAGTTTGTTAGCATGAGAAAATGTATATAGATATATACACAAAGAAATGGTTTCTGTTATTAATGTTAAGTTCATAAGTAAAGTCACAAAGTGAACAGTTTTATTCAAAGTTTTCTTTAATGTTTTTTTATTTTGTCTAAGTTTTTCAATAGTATGAATCTGTCATCGATATGTCAAAAGTATATTATAAGTTTGGCAAAATTATTAAAAATGTTGTTTTCTACAAGAGTCATGTAGAAATTAAATAAAGTAAGACAAAGAGCTATACCATCAGTTTGTATATAAAAAATTGCCGTAATATCATAAAAAAGGTACTTGTGTCTTGCAGGATAAAAAAAAGTTTACATAATATATTAGTAGGTGGTATTGAAGAATGCTTATATATGTTTTGTATTAATATATCTATAATTTCTTTGACATGAACATTAGTAAAGTAACTTTCAACATCTAACAAGGCTAGCTTACTGTTATTAGGTTTTTATTTCAGTACTGTATTTCAAGAAATTTATTAATGGAATTAACACTATATTTATTTGGTAAGTATAGTGGAGTCAAGTAGTTTAAAAATTTGGATAGATGATATACAGGGATAGGGATTTGTGAAATTATGGTATTGATAATGACAAAGATGGTTGAAATACTCAAACAAAAACAACAAAAACATGAACTTTGGACTATTTATCCACAATTTTGATCTGGATGTGTAACAACTTATTTGAAAATTGGAAAAATCCAATAAAAATAAAACAGACAGACCTTATCAATTGAATTTGATACAACTTGCCTAAATATATATTTTAAATAGGCACTGATATTCAGAGAACTTAAAGCAATTACTTGCCTACTTATTTTAATGCATCATCTTACTTACTATTATTGCTTACTTACTATTATTATTACAAACAATAGTGCATTATTTAAGCAAATTAGCTATGGATCATCAACATTAATTTTTATAGCCATCTGTCATTTATATTACTGTCAACTAAGACTGTTTTTACATTTACATGAATAGCGAAGTAATTGTTCTAAGTAACCCGATTAGTTGAAATAAGTGCTGCATAATATGTTGCATTTTATATATATATATATATATATATATATATATATATATATATATATATATATATATATTCTTTTTTTGATTAATTTCTTCTTGTATGAAATAAGTTGTTTGATGTCAGGTGTAAACTTATGAATTAACTTGCTGAAATTATATATTATATCCTCAGTACTTTCTACCAGATCATTGACCATTGTTGTTTATTTTCAAAGAATGAAGGTATAAAGTTAAGAAATAGCCAGTATGTTTGTGTGCTTTTAACAGATCACAGTTTGAGATGACGGGCAAAAATGATCTTACAATTCAAAGGCATTTTAACACAACTGTATCTAGATTGAAACAAATTTTACTGACAGTTGATTGCTTATATTAGATGTAAAGTACCTCCAATATTTGTAAATATTTTTTACAGTTGAAGTAGCAAAATAGTTTTGTATTTCCAATTTCACAATCAAGGTTTGATAGGAATTTGAAAGGCTGCAGTATATTTGTGATACATGCTATGTTTAAATATAAATATATCCTGAACATTTTACCAACATAATTTGAATAATACCAATCTTATGGAGCTATTGATTTGAATGACATAGTATATTAGGAAAGGACATTAATTTTTATACAAAACCATTTGAAATGTGGCATGCATATTCACTAGCTCATTGATACATTTTAAATATTGTAGTTTTTACTTAAAAACTAAATATCATTTATTTAATTTCAGACTATCAAAATCAATAAAAATGGTTCACTTGGGTATGTGTACACACCCAGATGATGCACCTAAAAAACAATATCAAGAGATGCTCGCCAATCCAATGTCAAAAGGAATGAAGTTAACTAAATTTTCAGAAAGCAAAGAAGTCTATTTAAGAAAACAATCTAGATATAACCAAAACACAAAATCCAAACATAAACAAAATAAAAATTGGTTTACTCATTTTAGAAATTCTTTTCTATCTGCAACAACAACTGTTGATAACGTATGGGGTGAGAACAAAAAAAACATTATTTCAGGAAGACAAAATCGAAATAAATATTCTCCTTTGAAGTTTAAAAAGTTGATTGGTATAAAACTCCCAATACATATTAGTCAACAGAAAATAAGAGAAATGAGTACAAGTATTAAACCAACAATCCCAGAATACTCAACACCTGAATATTCTTGTCAATCTTCCACAACTAAAAGCCCAACCACTTCAGAATGTATCTATCCAAAGTCTACAACTACAAAGTTTTCTACTACAACACCAGAATGTACAGATTTGCCATCTACAAAACAGATTCACACAATCCAGAATATCAATACTCCAGAATGTTCAAATGAAACAGAAACACAACCAACTATACCTCTCACAAATGCAGATTGTACCTACCCTGAATCTACAACTACAAAGATTACTACTTCAATTCCTACAACACCAGAATGTACAGATTTGCCATCTACAACACAGATTTACACAACCCAGAATATCAATACTCCAGAATGTTCAAATGAAACAGAAACACAACCAACTGTTCCTCTCACAAATGAAGAATGTACCTACCCAGAGTCTACAATTACAAAGATTACTACTTCAATTCCTACAACACCAGAATGTACAGATTTACAATCTACAAAACAGATTCACACAACCCAGAATATCAATACTCCAGAATGTTCAAATGAAACAGAAACACAACCAACTATACCTCTCACAAATGCAGATTGTACCTACCCTGAATCTACAACTACAAAGATTACTACTTCAATTCCTACAACACCAGAATGTACAGATTTGCCATCTACAACACAGATTCACACAACCCAGAATATCAATACTCCAGAATGTTCAAATGAAACAGAAACACAACCAACTGTTCCTCTCACAAATGAAGAATGTACCTACCCAGAGTCTACAATTACAAAGATTACTACTTCAATTCCTACAACACCAGAATGTACAGATTTACAATCTACAAAACAGATTCACACAATCCAGAATATCAATACTCCAGAATGTTCAAATGAAACAGAAACACAACCAACTATACCTCTCACAAATGCAGATTGTACCTACCCTGAATCTACAACTACAAAGATTGCTACTTCAATTCCTACAACACCAGAATGTACAGATTTGCCATCTACAACACAGATTTACACAACCCAGAATATCAATACTCCAGAATGTTCAAATGAAACAGAAACACAACCAACTATACCTCTCACAAATGCAGATTGCACCTACCCAGAGTCTACAATTACAAAGATTACTACTTCAATTCCTACAACACCAGTATGTACGGATTTACCCACTACTTTGGAAATGAGAACAAGTTTTAGTTCTATTGTCCCAGAATATTCCAGTGAAGTATTTACAAGTGAAGAGCAACATTTGGTCACTTGTCCTACAACTCCAAAATGTACTAAATCCAAACCTCTAATAACAGAAAAAGAGTTAGCATGCACCATTCATACTATAATACACCCAAATATAAATTGTTATCCAACCACTCCAAAATGTTTGAATCAAAAATCAGCTGAAAGACTTACAACTGTGAATTTTCATAACCAAAATTGTAAACCTACAATTCCAGAATGTACAAATTTAAAACTGAAAACAGAGCATCATGGAATTAATTCATGCAAAACTACAAAATTTTCTATAACAGAATCACATGTAAGCAATTATCCTACAACAGAAGAATCTAACAACCAGAAGGACATAACTTTTAATCAAACTAAATTAAAACATATGAGAGTAAAGAGCAAAGGTTTGAGATCTAATTCTCCAAAATCAGAACTTTGTTTGGAGAAATCTATAATATTAAAAATTATAAAATGCAATAAGTCAGAAAGTGAAAACCAAAAGCACATGGCTGAAAATTTTCTAAACAGATTAAATTTTTCACTGCCTAGATATTTTAAAAAGCAGAAATCAAGATTTGTGCTTACACATTTAAAAAAAAAACAACTAATACACATGAAGAAGTTACTTGAGTTTGGTAAGTTTGTTCTTTTAATAAGATGACAAATAAGTAAAAAGTCATAAAACTATTTAATCAACCATTCATTAGATATATGTGCAGGTAACTTAGTTTCAAGTAATTGATGTTGGTATTGTTATAATTGATGTTAGTATTGTTATAAAACAGGGTCACATTAGTGATGAAGAGTGATGCCTGAAGATGGATAGTTAAGATTTTGAAGTGTTAGAAATTAGGGCAGTGTCATCAGGAGCCCAGATGTGATAAAGCTTGCCTGTCAGCCACATTCCGCATGTGACAAGTTGGGTGAGATTAGTGAAGCTTGGGTGAGATCATGGTGATGATGAGAGAGGTGATCATGATGGTGATAGTGACAGTGCACCTGCGTGTCAACAGGTGGATTTTTCAATCTGCTACTGTGTCAGTTGTTTATGAGGGGCTTTTAAGCAAATCTAGTGATCCCCAGGGTCATCTTTTTTCTGGTGGGGACATTTGTGATTAGCTATTGTATTTTATTGTGGGGATTTGTTTTGTGGACTGATTCTTGGAGCCCCTGTGCAGAAACAAATTTTTTTATTTTGTGTTTTGCTTTCTTAGTGTTCACATCTGGCCGACATGTAAAGTGAATCAGAAAGAGACCTAATTGCAGCTTTCTGATTCAGTTGTAAAAAGTTATATTGTCTCCATAATATACTAAAGGGAGGATAAGTATGTAAAATATATTGTCTAAAGTTGACAGGCTCCAAAAATCTAGAACAGAGCTATATCAGATTTTCTTCTTAAAACCTTATCTTTATTGTTTTTATCATAAAATCACACCTGTTTTCATTAGTTACATTGTTTTATATCTGGTAATCTCTTTAAAGATTCAAATGAGCCTTTTATTTTAAGTCAAGATGCACTAACCTGACATTTTTGGCAAATTTTAGACTCTCTTACTTGGGATATCACTCTGAGAGTTAAAAATAACTGACTACAATATGTCATTTTGAAAATAATGATGTGTCATGGAAATTGTTGTATGTATAAGTAACTAACTGCTCTCAGTTATGTACCTTGTATTTGGGACTCTTTTTGCACCATTTCAAGTATGAATCACTTCCTATATGGTAGCCACTGAATAAAAATGTCTTACTGTAGTCTGTTCTAGTTCTTTATCTTCTTGGGGTGCAAAATGAAATAGAGATCATAATGGGGAAAAAAATGAATGCTTTGTCTTTGTAAAATATTTTAAGACAAAAAATGCAATAGAAAATAGAAGTAAACATTTTTTTCTGATAGTTTTGAATAATATGACAATGATTAGAACTTGAATATCACTTTTCTTTCTCATCGTTGACTGAAAATTTCTTACATTTTTAGGGATTTGCATTTTTTTAAAAATCAATTTAATATAAATTAGGGTAAAGCAAATGATTACTTATATATCTTAGAGATTGTATACAAACCAGTGTGAAGCTGATTAATTTGAAATATTTAATGTTTATTTTTTATTTAATTTATGAGAATGTTATTTAAAAGTCACTTTACAATATGACAACATTCAAAAACTGATCCAACTTTTTATAATTTTTTTTGCAGGTGTGAATTGTAAAATGAATTGTACAAATAATGTACAGCCAGTTTGTGGATCAGATGGAATTACTTACAAAAACCTTTGTTACTTCAGAAAAGAAACATGTTTGTAAGTCTCCTTGAAAACTATAATAATTTTAATTGTAGGTTTACTGTTAAAAATCTATTGAGTTATAGTATCTGAGAAAAGTATGTAGAATGATAGAAAGACTGCAATCTCAGAAACTTTATCTTAGCTTTAACTCCTAATGAGAAGATGAAAATTATTTAACTTCTAATTTTGATTCTGATCAAAAATAGTTTTTGAACAAATTATCCTTTGATAAATTTATAGAAATAATTTAAAAAGAGACAATGGTAATAAGATTCAATGATTATACAAAAGGAAAGACCCAAATGATAGCATATCCATGAAAGCTTACATATTACATGTAAACTCTATCTCTGAATAGAAATTAGTCTTACTAAGGAATTTGATTATCTGCAAAACTTCAGTAAGAGGTTAATTATGGAAGACTTATATAAAGTAAATTTTCACTAAATATTTCAGTTTCTCAATCTTATTAATGTAAATGTTATAGTGTACCTGAAATGATGCTTATATTAGAAAGTGCCTGACATAAGAAAACTGACTTGTATGCAAAACTAAGATAGACTGTCTTCAGCATGCAACATATGACTGTAGTTTAGTTTCTATGATTTCACTGATTTTAGAAATCTTAAAATCCAGTTGCTAATCAAAACAATGTACGCTTATCTTTTATTAATTTTTCTTGTTTTTCCTTTATTTACTCAATGCTTTGGTTGCAAAATTAAACTAGAAATTTGAAATAAAGACTGGTCTTCAGATGAGCTCATGGGAGGTCATTTTTTATAAATGTCTTCATTAGATTCTTATGCCTAGTCTTTCTGCCACTGTCTCTCACTTCTAAATAGGCTCTATTGTTGACCAGAAGCTAACATTTTTAATAATAAATAAATAAATTTTGACTTTGAATTTCTTCCTCTTGACTAAAATCTAGTCAAAATTAATAATAAAAATATGGATAAAAATATACTTAACAATAACATACATGCATCTTGTAATGCATTGTAGGGTCTTTGTTGCACTACATGTACTGAAGCTACAGTAGCAAAGGGTGTCTCTAAGGTAAGATAGCCTGATAGTATTCATTCTGATTCAGGATGGTTTTGTGTTCAACGTTCTCCTCTTAGGCTGGTTGCCTTACCAAGGAAAAAGGGCTCGGTCAACCCTACTATTTACTGGAAGGGGAGAAGATATGAACATTTCCAAGGGCATTATTACAAAGTGAATACAAACACTCCTGAGTCAGAATTTAAATTCAGTTCAAAGAGTCCATTATGTCAACCACATCTCTACAAGCTTAATATAAGAAATCTCAAAAACAAGTAATATTGACTTTATTGAAGTAATTTCTGTAGTCTATATTACTTTTATTTTTGAGCGTCTGATATCTATATCTACAGTAAAGAAAAATTGCAATTTTGTAATTTAGGTAAACATAAATGATACCAAAACAAAACCCCAAAAGTTTGGTGGAATTTAGTTATCACAATTTATAACAAAGATTCTTTTTATTGAGGACCAAAACAGTCACAGATCATCTTAAAGTATATATGAAAAATTAAGATCAACTCTTTCCACTTACTTGAAGCACATGAATGAACTAAAGCACTTTATAGAAGTTAACAGAGACCAAATTAATCAAAGTATAAACTATATGTCATAATAGTATTTATGATAATATTATTAAAAGAGAAGTGAAAAAAATAACTTCTAGTTCTGTCTTTCACTACTGCTCTTAGTATTTTTTCATTATACTAATATGAATACCAAGAGAACAGAAAAGAGTTATAAACTACAGGGTGCCAAGTAAAAAAGAAGTAAATTCAGAAAGACATGAGACAACCATTGAAAACTGGTGACAATTGATGTGACTGAAAAATTCAAGAAGAATTTATGTACTTTTTATCACTCCCCATGTTGGATGTTCTTCTTTGAAAAGTAAGATACTTGACACTCAGCTCCAGCTCCTATCCCACGAATGCAGATGTTCCTCAAGGGTCCATCCTCGGCCCTACTCTGTTCCTTATCTTCATCAATGATCTTCCTGACGCCATAGATTCCCAAGTAGGCATCTACATGGATGACACTACAATTTACTCCTGCCTCAAAAACAAATCTAGTGTTGCTGACAAAACTAACTAATCCTTTCCTGCCCCCCATCAGAATGTCTGACGCTCAACTTCTCGAGAGCACCTCTCTGTGACTGCTCGGTCTCACGTTGTCTGCTGACCTGAGATGGAACAAATACATTGAGTCAATTGCTTTGTCCACCACAAGGAAAGTTGACTCCCTGTGCCGCGCCAGGAAATTTTTCTCCCCGGAATCGATCCTTCAAATCTACAAATCAACCATTCGCCCTTGCATGGAGTATTGCTGACATATATGGTCAGGAGCCCCTTCTGTTTGCCTCGGGGTTCTTGATAAGATCCAGAGACGGATATGCAATGTAATTTTCCCTGACCTGGCATCTCATCTGCAGTCGCTCTCTCACAGACGTGCAGTCGCCTCTCTCTGTCTTTTTTACAAATACTTTCATGGTAATTGCTCCGATGAGCTGCTTGTGCTGGTTCCCAGACTTCATGAATTCAAGCGTCCTATGAGGCTGGCATCCCGCTCTCACCCTTTCACTGTTGAAACTGTTAAATGTAGCCATCTCTTCTACTCCAATAGCTTCATATCTCACACCTCTTGCCTGTTGAACTCCCTTTCCTATTCCTGTTTCCCTGATAGCTATAATCTCCAATTATTCAAATGTAATGTCAATCGACATCTCCAGTTGCCTTGATCTATCCACTATTCTTCTCCTCCTCATCCTTTCTTCTATCACTCCTATCTGCTCTCGCTCCATATCCTCTGTAACCCCTTGCGTGCTAGTGGCTTTCTGCTTTACTTGGGGTGAAATGCTTAAAAAGAAAAAAATCAATGAGTTTTTTATCCATATGAGAAAGGCAGAACAAAAGACGAAAGTTGCCTGTAAATAACATTTAAATGATGAGTCACAAGATAATTACGCAAGAGTCAAATGAATATTCAAGGTTATGAATATTCAAGGTTATTCAAGTTAAATTATCCCTGAAAGATAAATCAGTGATAATAAATTTGATGCTTTTTTTTACCGGGCATATTTTGTTTATCTTTGTCAGAGACATTAGTCTGCAACTCCTATTTATTGGCTTCTAAACCATAAAATTAAAAAATATTTATTAACAGGTCATTTGAACTAAAATTTAATGAGATTAAATTTTTATTAAATTATATTTTTGAAGTACAACTTTTCAGTGATAATGGTTACTTTTTGCTTTTTTTAAGGAGTAAAAAACATATTTGGCTTGTGCGAAATGATAACTGCAAAGATTTTAACTCATATCACCATCATAGAAAGCAAAGCAATCTGAAGTTTCGATTGAATTCACCTCTTTCAAGAAAGATGGCACAACTTTCCAAGAGAAGAAGATCAAAGTTTTGGTTTAGAAAATCAAAATCAGAAATTAAATCTTTTGTGAAGACACACCACAAAGTGAACAATGAATTCCATGCTATTGAAAAACACCAAATGCAACAGAAAATTAAAGCAAGACTATTCAAATCCATTGGTCAAAATGAATTAATGGAATCAAATGTTAAACTTCAGTATAAAACATAATCAGAAATTCTACCAAACTGAAAAATATATCAATGAATTCAAAGCTATCGGTGAGTTTTGTTTCTTTTTGTTTCCTAGATTTTACAGTGTGACCAATGCAATATATATATATATATATATATATATATATATATATATATATATATATATATATAAAAGAGGGAAGAGGTTATAGTTGTTCCAACAAGAGAAAAGTGTATATCTTAAAGAGAAGAGAGAAGCTGAAAACATTTTTGATTTTAATGTGGATTGTTTAAATATATATTATACTTTATTTTCCATATTTTTGCTACACGAGTTTTGGGTCTTTCGATCTTCATCAGGCAAAGAGTGGTTGTTTCCACATATTATTTAAATGAATTAATTTTTCCTTATGTTTTCCAATGCTTAACTATTTTTTGTGTGTATAGTAGTAATCCAAATTTTCTTGGACTTGTGGAGAAAAAAAAATGAAATGTTTTGGTTTTGTAGCAATTTGTAGTGTTGGGCGAAGCTACCTCTGGTACAACCTATTCTATGTTCAATTTCTTTTTCTCCTATACATATAACATTGTTATAACTGATCCATATGCGAAGGTATATAGAATGTTTATTATTTACTAATTCCACATCCTGAATTTTTATGATGGATTCAGGGTAGGTGTCATTCAATTCCAAATCAGATTTTGTTTTGGAAAGGATTATCTTGGTCCGTTGAGCATTTAATGTTTCAGAACATCATGCTACTAAATGGCCAAGAATTTTGGTGGGGATTCCAAATTGTAAATGAATGACTTATAAATAATTTTAAATAGGTACTTACTGTCTTTAAAATTATGAGATGAATTTGATTAACATTTTACTTTAGATAATTCTGCTTATTTTTGATTATTAAGCAGAAACTAGTGCTAGAAATGTTTGGAAGCTATTAACAGTACTTGTACATTATGAATGACAAACTAGTTTATTAATGGCTTCATATTCAGCTAAAATAATTCACCTTATTATAACTAAAAATATCGAGCAACTAAGTTTTTCATTCATTTACTGCTATACTATATTTTTGGTGTATAAAATGCAGTTTTTTACTTGACACTCAGAATCAATGAGTTTTTTAGCCATATGAGAAGGGCAGAACAAAAGACGAAAGCTGCCTGCAAATAACATTTAAATGACGAGTCACAAGATTGAGCAGCAATTAATCAATCATAAATATCAATGAATGTAAATGATAAATGCAATTTCTGAGGGAAAAATGCAAAATGGCAAGGTCTCAAAAATAAACTCTACATAGATAAGAGAAGGTAAGGACTATGGTCTTTCTAAAAATATGATAAATTTTGAAACAAAGAAGATCCCATGCGATAATAGTTTAGATTTTCCTGATCATATATCATGATGTTAATGGTTCATGAAATGCACAGGCCTAGTTATAAAAACTAAAACTGGATGAAATAACACTTTCTCAGGACAATACTAATTTTTAGAGTAACTAATTTTTAAAGTAACAGATTGAATTTTTGTACAATAAAACTCTTTCAAATATAACTGTAACTTGATTTTCCCAAATTTTGTCTTCAAAATTAGAGTGCATTTTATATTCTGAAAATGTGGTAATTTATTCATATCTGGCAAGAAATCAATTCCTGCTGAATCAAATTATGTAAAATGAAAACTTTTATTTAAATAATCTCATTGAGTGTGAAAATAGTGGGTCACTTTGTCAGTAGGTAACTGTTTGAACTTATATTACCAAAGTGGTCACACAATTGTTTATTTTTGATTAAGCAGAAACTGGTGCTAAAAATGTTTGGAAGGTATTAACAGTACTTGTACACTATGAATGACAAACTAGTGCTGCTATAAATTATAAGAAATAGAAGTTTTAAAATAGATTTTATAACAAGACATTTATACAGGATTAGAATTCTTCTATAAAATATACTTGTATAATCATTTATCAATATTTGGTCAATAATGTGTTAAAATTTGTTAATATTTTAATATTTATTCAAATATTCTTGAAAATATGTTTTATATAAAAAAGTTAAATAAACAGAATAAAATTTGAAGACAATAACAACTACTATTTGAATCTTTGCTCATGCATCTGCTACTGTTAATTTAGTTGAATAATGGATGTCAACTAATTACATTATATTTACACAGATTTTCTAATATTTAATATGGCAGACCTATGTTGTGTTACTAATCCATGGGAAGTAGTATACACTCAATTGCCTCATGGGTAATAGCCATAGCTATTTAAAGTCTTTGTGACTTCATATATAAATGAGTTACCTCACCTTCTATGATATTTTTTTCACTTCTCTTTATTTTTCATTTTTGTTTCTTTGAATAAAAAAGTATTGTTATTCTATTTATCATATTGATGTAGGTAACTGGAAAAGCAACCAATTTCCCACCTGTTAATGATGGAAAATGCAATCACAACCAGAATAAAATAACAGTTGGACATTTACTTTAAAGTTTATCTAGCTTTAGGATTTACATTTTCTTTGTATTGATCTGTAATAAAATTAAAGTGTTTGAAATTATATTTGTATTTGTTTCCTTTTTAATAAATTTTTTGTATCTTTAAATGTATGTATTTTTAAATGCTTACATTTTTAAAATGCTACTGAAGATAATGTTTCCAAATTGTAGTAAGATTTTGGACCTAAGAGTAGAGTAGAGTTTAATACTCTATATTTGTCATAAAATCTAGAACATTGCATGTAAAAGATATTTTTGGAGCTTATTTCATAAGGCTAATAATCTCTGGTGTTTTCAAGACTTGATTAATAGGAATACCTTATTCAGCAACACCAATATATATATATATATATATATATATATATATATATATATATATATATAGTTATGTAGTCACTCAAAGTATCTCAACCAAAGTGCATTAAAAATCATCTCAGAAACTTTGTTCCCAAGAACCAATAAAAAAAAGTGAATTTGAAATTAAAACTTGATTTTTATCATTGGTTAAGCATAGCATTCTTTTAGGCCTAATCAGTGATCAACTTGCCAAAAAGACAGCATATACCCAGTAATCCACTTTTTTTTTAATTGTGTTACTAATGGACATTTCTGATTTCTGGTCATGATGAAGCTAAAAGAAATTCTGTCAAACAAAACATCAAACATTCTGAAGCCCACTTCTTTTTTCTTTTACAACACTTAAAACATTACATTAAGTAGAATTTTATTCATATATACAAACAAACCATATATTTATCTATCCTATAAACATTCAAAGACTATTGGGACAAAACATATCTTTGAATTCTACATATGTTCATTTTAATTTCTTCATTTATACAATGTTTCTCAATGCTCTAATCATTTCACTTCCTGCACACAACTAAGCAAATCAAGTTCATGGCTCTTAAAACTTGTTATGGTTATTTTATCTCTGTCATTTAAATGTTCTTTTCTTGTTGCTATGAGTGACATCATCATTCTATCATTTCATATATCTCTTATTGCTACTCCTTGATAATTACTTTAGCTATGACCTTCCGAAGACATGGCAAGCAGAGTTTGATTAAGACAAGTGTCTTGCGCACATGACAACAATCATTATTTCTCCATCACTCTAACAAAAAGCCAGTAGTTTTACTAGTGTATATACAGGCATATATAATTACCCATTATAATCAGGCCATAGAATGCACTACGATACTGCATTAAAGTCTCTTTTTAGCCACTTGCACCACAATTCTAAGTATAATTTAATTTCTTTGTTGAGTAAGATTGTGAATATATTATCTGTCTATGTCAACGGCTTTTCAGTTATGAGCTGACAAAGCTATCTTGCATTATATAAGTTAAAATACCTACTACTGATATTCTTATTAAACTTTAAAATTCCACATTATCTCAAATATATTAAATACAATAGTTAATTAAATATGAAGTTGAAAACACTAATTAAACATAAAAAAGAAATGAAAAAAAATTAACTAAATCCTGTTTTTTACTTGCAATCAATAATATTAAAAGAGCATCAGTTTTTTTAACTAACAAATAAGCAGCAAGAGGCCTGTTTCTTTAAGAGTTTTGATTTTCAAGAAAGTATCAAAAAGTACTTCTTATCCAAAAACATCTTTGCAGCATGTTTACATGTTTTTATTAAAAAAAATGTTTTTATGAAAACTGTCCAGATAATTTATAAGCTTTTGCATTTATAGGCCAAAAAGTTTAATTTTATTTGACTAAATGAACTGAATGAAATGAACTAAATGAACTGAATGAAATGAACTGAAGTAAGCAAGTCCTGAAGGATGAAATGCATTACAAATAAAATTTTTCCACTTTGTTATACAATTTTCCCAATACTGTTCTTGATATATAAAAACATACATTGTTAAATCTCATTATATATATATATATATATATATATATATATATATATATATATATATATATATATGTTTCTGATTCTCTCACTAGACTATGATGTTCATATCCTGGTTGGGATAGTTTCTGATTACTTGATCAAAATATGAACTAACAATTCTGAATATACATCTATTTTTAGAGTTGTTGAAATTTTGGTCCTTGTTATTATTTGTTTATTTTTCTATCTTATATAAACTGCCTCTAGAGATTATATGCAAGTTATGAATTGGTATAAAGATTTGCGTCTTTAATGTTAAAAGTCCTATTATGATGTTATTATTAACTTAGATATATAGTGATAGAGAAAACTATTGTTTTTGGTTGAAAAAATTTTTACTAAGTTAACAAAACAGACTAATTTGACTGTCAGTAGTTTATTTGCAACTATTTATTTTGATACTTTTACATTATTATACCTTGTAAAACTAATGTAAAAAAATAATATGAAAAGATTTTAGAACAAATTCGTCAATTTCTTAAAGAAAAAACATAAAAAAAAACATTTTATTTTAAAAATAAAAGATATATTAACAAAAAATAATAAGAAAATCCTAAAATTTATTGCACAAATGCTCCTTTCTTTTCAATAACTCTTAGCAGCCTATTGTCAACATCTGATGTTAGATTTGCAATTTTAGCGGCTGGTAAGTTGTTTGTAGCAACTTTAACTGCCTCCCAGAGGTCACACTTGCTGTTGAATTGCCTTCCATTAGAATAAATATCTCTCTTAAGGATGCTCCACAGGTTCTCAATGGGATTCAAGTCACAGCTATTTGAAGGCCAGTCCATAAGAGAATCTTCAACAAATCCCTTTTCTTTCAACCAGGATTTAGTAAACTTTGATGCACGACTTGGTGCGTTGTCTTGCATAAAGATCATAGATCTATGCTTAGCTAAAGACTGGTTATCAAGCCATTCAAAGAAATATTGCTCTAGAAAATCACAGTAACTTTTGGAATTCATTTTAACCTCGTCTTTCAGTTTAAATGGACCCACTAGCTCATTACCAATAATTCCAACCCATATCATGATCCCACCGCCGCCTTGTTGGCATTTCCAAAATTTTCTTGAGTCATGTTGCTTGCAAACCCATTCTCAAACCTATCCATCGGGCCCATCGAGGGTGATCCTTGATTCGTCTGTAAAAAGCACTTTACTGAAATTAGTTTTCATGTATTTTTTTGCCCACTGCAATCTTCTTTCCTTATGTTTTTTTGTTAAAATGGGTTTCTTTATTTGATTTTTTACATTAGCAAACTTCCTTAATGCTTTACACCTTGTTTCCCTTGACACCATAGGAGCTCCAGCGGCCTCAAATATGAACGCACTTGATGCATTTGGGTTTCTTATTCATTCTCTTCGGATATGTGATAGATCTCGCTTTGTTAAATTTCTGAATTCAGCCTGAGACTTTTTTTTTCTTGGTTGAATTCCCATTTGATATATTTTCTTGATTGTTCAATGATCCCTTTTCAAATCCTTAGAAATTTGAAGCGAAGACTTTCCTTTGCTAATTTCTTTGATTATATAGTTCTTTTCATTCATTGTTAGTTCTTTTTTACGAGCCATAATACTAAATTCTAGTTCTTGCAAATAATCTCTTGATACTGCAAATTGCTATAATTACTGAAAAAATACTAAATATCAACCTGAAATTGAAAATTGGGACTTAATTGCTTTCATGCTTACTCGCTATACATAATAGTACAAATTATTTCATTGGATAACACATATCTATGAATTTTGCATAAAATATTTCACAATACCTCTTTTGCATATAATCTCTAGACGCAGTTTATATGTATATATATATAAAAAATTATGTTTTCTTTTGTGAACTAATAGAAAAATAGATAACTCATTTATTTATATAATTACACCCACAATAAGCATTAAATAACCCAAAAGTGAACAAATTCCAAAACATAACCTAAAACTGAACAAATTCCAAAAACTGGATTAAAAAATTATATTAAGTGTAAAAATATAACAGACAGAAAGCAGTGTATTATTTGGTGTTTATGTCCTTGTTTTTCAGAGTTTTTTTTTTCTTTCTTAATCTGTATTCATATGAAAGAAGCAATTTAATACATATTGTTTTAATTTTTGAAAGGAATAATTTTTTCTCAATTTTTTCTCAATTCATTGCAAGCAAGTCAATAAAGTCACTAAAATACAAGTGGTTCCTCAGAGGGAAAGAAACTGAGAAAATATTGTCAAGTAGAAAGGACAATAAAAAAACAGGATTAAAACAATGGAAGATGGCAATTGATGTTGCATTCAAATTTTTGAAGATTGTAGTTAATAAGAAATCAGGAAGCAAGTTCTATAGGCATGAAATGCAAGAGAAAAAACAGTTAGAATAGAACTTACAGTTACATTTAGTCATTTCAAGTGAACTTATGAGACCTAGCTGTCAATTTAGTACTATTCTTAAATTCATAAAGTCATGGTATCAAAGAGGAAAACTAATTTGCCATGAAAATACTTATAGAAAAGGTACAGGATAGCTAAGTTATGGCAGTGGGAAAGTGACTGGAGCTAAGATGCCAGGTCAGGACTGATAATGTTGCATATTCTTCTTTGGATTTTGTCAAGAATCTCTAGATACATAAAAAGAGCACTAGACCAGATATGATAACAACATTCAAAGCACGGGTGGATAGTAGACTTATAAGGGTGCAAGATAGATTCTGGTGAGAGAAATTGTCTAGCCCAACACAATGAACTAACTTTACTTTGCTTGAAATATTGTTGTGAAGACAATAGGGATTAAAATCTAGAGGCTGGACTTCAATAATCCAATATGCTTGGAATAAGATCAGTGCCAGAGTAGTGAAGTTTCTGACCCAGGAAAAGTTAAAGTAAAAAAATGAAAAGAAAAAAAAACTGGCAAAATAATGAATATACTATACTATATTGTATTACTGATACCAATACAATTATTCAACTTATATGAGCATAAATCTATCTCAGGTTTAATGGACTTCTTTATGACAAAGGTCTGGTTCTGTAGCACAAAGTTTATTGTACTGTGAAACTAAAATAAGTAGAAATGTAGAAACAAAGGAAAGTAGGCCAACCTATAAAGCATTACATAAAAATATGAGTCACTGAAAATAATGCCACCTGATTATTTTTATAAAAATAAAAGGACACAATAAAACCATTAAAGAGAGCAAGTTTTCAGCAATATTACACTATTCTTCTTCATCATTCCTACTTCTGGATATAGGCATTTTTAGGTGCACTTCATTTCATGGATAGACAACTATGCAGGGTCATGCAGAACGTGGCTTGTTGCATGCACTGATGTTGACACTGCTGAAATGCATTACTCACCACTGAACTGTGATCATATCCACTGCTTGGTCTCTGCAAATTCCCAGCAAGCATTGATGAATATTAATTTTTATTTTTTTATTTTTTATTTTGCTTACTTAGTGTTCATGTCCAGCTGACAGGTTTGGATGTAGAGTGAATCAGAAAGAGATCTAATTTGAAGCTGAATATAACATACTCCTTGAAGCATTCCATGCACAATAGAGTATTATTTGTACCAAGTTGTCACCATTTTTTGCATCTTTTCTCTTTGAAAAGTATGTATGCAGACATAGCACTATCTTTGGCTTGTTCTTCCAGTTTTATTTGCAGGGAAATATCCCAAGAAATTATGTAACCTCATGAATCCTTGTAAATAAAATCCTCATGAATCATAGAGTTGCCAATTAGTCATTTAGACTTGAATCATCAGTGAATAATGCTTGTATCATTGGAAAGATTTTAAATCATCAGTTTAAATAATCTCCAATGAAGCATCAACCAATGATGACCACTTTTAAGAATTAATGTATCCACCAGATTTTCTAAAGAATTAATGGATTTATTTTTAATCCAACATTTTTATTAGTTGAAATGTTATTCTAGTGGACAATTTGTATTTGAAACAAATGCCTCGTTTTTATTTATTAAACAGTGCATATTACTATAATCAGACTGTGCATTTGAGAAATCCTAGTATAGAAAATGTGTTCTTCTGTCGGAATCGAACCTGCATCTTCCTCTGTATGGGAAACCACTGTTTGATCCTGAAAAAAAAAGAAAGAAAATAGAGTGTTACTTACTGTGGTGTTTTTTGTGGCCAAGTGGTAGAGCATGCCATATCAAATGGTCGTTTCTCTACAAAATGGGAATGCAGATTCATGCCCTGCTGGAGAACATATGTTCTATACCAGCATCCACCAGACTGTTTATTTTTGCTTTTTTATCAGAAAAAAACAAATGGGTTTGTTTGTTTGTTTGTTTGTTTTTTCCTTCTTTTTTTTTTTTAAAGCAAAGAAGTTTCCATTTTTCACACAGATTACATCTGACTAAGGCTGAAACAACTATAAAAAAAGACATTTGGTCAACTGAGCAATGCTGGATAGGCTTATGTCTGTTTTCAAAATTATAAGTACTTTGTGTCTGCTGTAGGCTATAAGCCTGTATAGGCTGTATTGAAATAAAATTGGTTTTAATGTCAGGTCAGTACACACAGTTGAAGGATCTTTTTGATTTAGAGTAACTTAAACTATGGAACAGTTTATAGAACAATTAACAGATGAAATAGTTTTTGATGATGTCATTGAAGAATTTACCAGTAAAAAAGTAAGAAAAGTTACTCTGTAGAAAATTTTCATTTTCATTTAAAAAATAAACATGGTCCTAAATTTTTACAATTTTTTCCCTGTATGTTGTTTTTGCTTTTAAACTGTTAGTGATAAAGTATGTTTGGTGTGTATTTAAAACATACTATATTTGAGTATGTGAAAGTAATATTATAATGGTATACAAACTAGTTTTATAAATTTAAGAGTGACTCACTGTGTTATATGTATGGTGGGGTGCTAACTTAAGGGCTGTCCTGGGTGGCACACACTCTAGCTATGCCACTGCTGATATACTAAGCATAGTAATAACGCAAAGATTTTGGTAACAAAACTAAATTTTTATACATTTAAGGTTATCCCATAGTTGTTGACATCCTACAAACCAGTGACCTAAGATTCAAATCACTTATAGTAGTGTGAGGCTAAGAGGTTAAAATGAACTGTTGATTTACCCTTGCCAAGAAGATTAATAAAGGATGATAATTATGAGGAAACACACAGGTAATTTTGACAAAACAAGATAAACATATTGTGGACTCGTCCATTTACCTTATCCCCCTAGCAACAAGAACATTCTATTTTGCACGCCTACGCAAACTAACTTAACCAATCAAAACCTTATTGTGCTAAACAGCGAATCCTATTGGCTCGCAGCATGATAATTCAGAAACTTCACGTGGAGAAGTTAAATTGCGCCAAAACCAACTGGAGCCGATTTTCACACCTAAATCCTTATATAAGGAAGATTTTCAACTGACCAAGTTTGTCAGTCCAGCAAACACAGAGAAACGTGGATCGAATCCACGCAACTTACGATTGTAATTTTCCCGCACGAAAAGAACATAACTGACTCGCTTGCAAACTCGACTCGAAGATTACTCTGTGATTACAACGAACTTCAACTTACGAAACTTTACTTATCTAAAGTGATTATTCAACACTCACTATAACTTAAGTAAAAAACGATTATCGAACATAACACATATCTACAGTTAAAGGTAGACTACTTTTGATAACTTCATTCTAAACAATACAAAACGATACAAACATAAAAAACGCTGTTTAAACATTAATTCAAATTCCTTGTGGACTGTAATGCAAACATACCAACACACCAAAAAATAAGCAAACCTTCGTCCACTAACCAATACAAGACATAAAATACCTTGAAGCAACATTTTGTAAATAATCTTTAAATTGTACATAAATGCATTTGTTTGTTTGAATTGCATTCATGTTTTTGTCTTATTTTATATTGTAAAATATTTATTGTTGTGGATGCATGAACAGATCACGCAACCTGATAAAAAAATCCTTCTGATAAATTCTAACACTCAAGCAAAATCCTAGTTCATACCGCACATCCCCAACAATATCATTATGAGCAACAAAATAACTGCATAGAATTAGAGCATAATAAAACTGAAAAAAAATCTGCCCACTTTCTTCAAATTCAGAAGACTGAGAAAGCAAAGGAAAGGAATTTGTGTGAAATTTTCTTTGAACCTATGAAAACCTTGCCTTCACAGAAAATAACCATTCATCATGAATTTACATGTTTGAAATAGTGTCAGGAAAATAAATCAGAATTCTTAAAGTCCATAGTTTTAACATATTTTCATGAAGAGGAAATGGTCATACAACAGATTAAATGATCTGACACAAAATAATATTCAAAAATGTTTATGTCAACGATAAGAGAGTTTGTTGCCCACCATAGGGATATATGGTTTGCATATGTTCAAAAGTAGACAAAGAAAGATAATTTGAAATAGAGCTCTCTTGGATTGTTGACAGAGAATTCTTTGAAGTGCTGCATGCTATTGAAATAAAACATTTCACATGACTTCAGACATTCTTTTCTAATTAATTTAATTTTTTTCTTCATTTTATATCAAAAAGAATTTTGCATGGGCTTGCTACTTTTTTCTTCTTCTTCTTGGCTGAACGGCTATTTTCTGTGAAGGCTAGGTTTTTATAGATCTAAAGAAAATTTCCAGCAAATTCCTTTCTTTCTTTCTCAGTCTTCTGAATTTGAAGGAAGTGAGCAGATTTTTTTCAGTTTTATTATGCTCTAATTCTATGCAGTTATTTTGTTGTTCATAATGATTTGTTTATTGATTATAATTCCTTATCTAACCTGTTGTAAGTCAATGTATTTGGGAGAAGATATGACTCAGTGATAGCAATTACAAAAATTGGAGCATTGCACAGAAAGATAAAAGGAGATGTGCTAACTTGAAGAAATAGAATAATGTCATCTGTTCCAACTGAAATAAATCTGTTAAAAGATTTCTATTTTCTCCCTCATTATCTGATATTTTCTATATTCTTTTTCACCTCTATATCATTCAAAATTAAGTCAAAGTATTCTTAAAAATATGGCATTACTGTATAATAATAATAAAAGTAAAAAATATGAAAATATTATAAGTGTTCTTAAATTTGCATGATTTGGCATTAAAATATTGTTATAAAACAGCATAGTTAATTGACTTTACTCAGCCTTATTATACTTCAAGAGATTCTAAGGAAATGAGAATTATTGCAGAAAATGGAAATTCAATGAGAATTCATTAAAAATTATATACTCTCAACCTTTTTAAGCAACAGCACACCTAGGAGTAAATAAAAATATCACGGCACACTTAGTAAAATTTTTAATGGGTATACATTTAAATGTTATGAAATGAAACCATAAATTTTGAATTAAATAAAGAATGTTGAATACAATTATATGAAAAAAAGGTTAATATTCATTGATTCAAATAAAGGAAAATTTTAAAAAGTTAAATTAAAAAATAAAAATACTTTAAAAAAATGAATATTAAAACAAAGTATTTAAAATAATATAATCAAAGAATTGTGAAAAGAATTACTTGAAAAAATCTTTAATACTTATTCACTTATTCAATACTAATGCTGGACCATTACTACTTCCACACACACACACATATGTATGCCATGACAATATTTTGTGGATCATGAAGCATACTAGTGTGTTGAGGCATGATTGTTGAGAATCACTGCTTTAAGGGTATTAAAAATGATAGACTCTCTAAGCGCAAACTACTTTAAAACTGTCTCACTTATTTTGGGTAGATTAGCATATTTTAGCAAAATTTTATTTAATTGTGTGTATACATTTTATTTAAACTAATATTCTTCTCATCAGTCACAATATCAAATGTTTTCCATGTGTGTGGGTATGTGAACTAAATGGGATTTATCAAAATAAATATTCATTCCGCCCTTCGTTAGTTTATTATACAGGATATATGAAAATATAAAAAATAGAAATATTGTTTTAAAAAAACTCAAATCTATTTTATAATTTTTCAAAATTTGAAAATTGACACAAATATTTATTTGTAGAATAATAATATTTATGGAATATTGTATTAAGTTATGACAGTAATGAATATAGATAAATACTAGTTTAAAAAAATAGCAAATACATATGATTTGATGTGAAAAAATCCAGTTCAATTGTCTGTTTCCGTTTCTGAAATTAAGTAAGTTTACATGACGATTTTATATTGGAATGACTTTACTGGCAGGCACCTACCTATCATTGAGCAACGGGAGATAACTCAATTTCAATGAACAGCTCTCTTTTCCTGTCACTTGGTGTTTTTTGATGATTTAAGAAACCAACTCTTCTGTAATTATGGTATATAAAATTTTATTCGTTTGCTTTTTAAGCCTAATAGGTATGCATTGACACGGTAAAACACATAAGGCGATTTTTTAATTATTATCTAAATAATAAAATTGAGATGATTATTTCTTCGCTAGTTTTTTTAAAGTCTGAATATTGTAACTTTGAAACTAAAGACGAGTGAAAAAAGATGTTAATGTCACAATAACAAACATTTTTCAATAGTTCTTCATGATTTAATTATTAATACCGTACTTAGTTAATTTAAAGGACCAGCAGGAAAGATTTCGATAAAAAAGTACTTTTAAGATTATGGAATTTTTTTTTTTTTATTCATCCTCGATTTTTTTTTTACATTAGCAAGTTGCAGGTGTCCCCTCTCGCAAGAAGGGAAACATTCATAATTCCTAAAATTTTAAAAATTACTTCATTCTGTTACAGTTTAACAGAATTAAGTAATTTTTTTTTATAGGTAAAAACTTTGTTGCTTTTTTAGTTTTAAAATAATCATTGCGGCATAGTCAACAAAATAAAATTCATATGCGGTTTTAAATGAAAATTCCTGGGAAGAAGTTCTCGCATTCAGTCAGTTCATGTTTTTATCAAATAAGTTTAGGAATTGCTGTGAGTGTGATAGATGTTTTAATTTTTTATTTTTTTCAATTTTATTTTTTAGCAACTGTAAATTAGGCAATTTGTTTATCGTCGTACGTTTTAAACTTAATTTTAATTGTTAACTTGATTCATGATCTTTGGTGTGTTATTTTCTTCTACCACTACCACCAGTATTGAAAATTTTAATGAAATTTTTATTTTTTAAATTTGAGTTTTGCTTTTGCAATATTAATTTATTTAAGAAGTGTTTTTTTATACTTATACGCCTTGGTGTTTTGCCCCGTGTTGATTTTTTTTTTATAATCATAAACAAACTAAAAGTAAAAAACTTAAAAAACCGATGTAATCATTTTATGTGGATAATTTCGTGATTAATTTCTCCCAGTCTTCAATTTGTTTTATGTGCTGTGAATTTTCCAGTTGAGCGAAATTTTGTGAAATTAAAAGACATTTTTATTTAATCTTCATTGATTAGTCAGATTCCCATAACTTCACTAATATGAGATATTACACAAACTAAAAGCACAACACTTGGTCAAAATTAAATTGATTTTATTAAAAATTTGAATATAAAATTGATATTTAGACATACAAATTCAAATTAAATTTAAAATATCTACTTTTTATTACAACGTGCATTAGCATTAGGAATTAATTATACAATAAAAAAAATGCCATTATAGTATTTTTAAATTCATCGATTTTTTTTTTTTTTTTTTTTTTTTCCAAATGTTACTATTTTTAAAACTTTGTCATATTTTTATATATACTCTACTTAATCACTTTCTTTGCAGAATAAAGAGAAAGATTTCTCCTAATTTTAAAAATGGAAATAAAAGTAAAACAGAAATCAGCAGAATGGTTTGATGCCCGCAAAAAAGTTTCTTTGACAGCTTCCAAATTTGGAGAAGCTCTTGGTTTTGGTAAAGGAAGGCCTTATGATTTTCTTGCATCTCTCTTTTATGATGATGATGAAATTTACAAAAAGGAAGATGATTTGTCAGAAATTAAACAGAATGGAATTGAACTAGGAAAGGTTTTGAGAGAAGCTTATGAATTATTAACTGGTTTCAAAACGAATGACACAGGATTTTGGATCCCACATGAAAGTAATATGCTATATGGCTATGTTGGGACTTCTCCTGATGCATTGGTTTGCCAAGGAAGTGGTTTGTCATGGTCAATAGGCCTAGCAGAATTCAAGGCTTTTGCTTATAAACTTTATTCAGGAGATGATTTGATTAAAGGTATTCCACGTGGATACATGGCTCAAGTACAAGGTCAGATGGCCATCTGTAGAATGAAATGGTGTGATTGTATGGCTGTGTGTATGAAAACAAAAGAAATCATGTTGAAGAGAGTTCACTTTTCATCTCAATATTGGACACACGTTTCTATGGAGCTAATAAATTTCTGTCAAATTCTCAGGGTGAGTGATTATTAAATATACCACATTTTCTTAATCATTTAAGAATTGTTGATAATTTAACTTTTATATTGTCAATTATTAGTTTTCCATGAACTGATATAAAGAACTTTTTGCTTTATAACTTGACAAATGAATTATTCAAAAGAGTTATTAACCCATTATTGGTTAAATTATCTCAAAACAGTCTTTTCAATCTAAATATTTTAAAAAAAATGGTACTGCATCTCTTATACTTACTCTATTAATTCTGCTAATCAGTCTTTTAAGTGTATGAAAATAACTGGAATATATTGTCAAAAGCAATTAAAAAAAATGCTTTCTGAATTTTTTTAAAATTTTTTTTAGGAAGCAGAACTTCGGAAACAATGTGACAAAGATCCTTTTGATTTTGAGGCAGCAAGTAATCTTCAAATGCAATCTCCATCTGCTGAAATGATTTCAGCTGAAGAAAGTATTGAAGTCACTGACATTTTGCAGACAGGGCCTGACAATAAGTTTCTTGGGCCGTCACGAGTTTGGATGCCTTTTGAGCTCTTGATGGGTGTTGCATATGACCTACCACCATCTCTAAAAGTTTATGGTGAACGTATAATTGATCGGATTGACAAAGCAAAAAGATGGAAATAAAAAAGGTTGATTTGGAGTTTTAAAACACATTTCAAAACAAATTTGAGTTTTTCATTGACTTTCTTAAAACTTATTAAAATTTTAAAAGAAAATGAAATGGAAAATGTCTAAATCTGATTTGCCTTGGAAATGGCAGTTAACTCCACTTTATGATAGACATTAGAATACTCTAATCATTGATGGGAAATTATTCAGTTGGAAATATTTGTCAAAATTGGAGGCTTTCAAAATAAAATACTTTTATTCTTTTTTTATATTGGTAAATAAAAGCTTATATATTTTTAACAAAGAAGTACATTCACAGAATGTATTGTGTTTTAAATATATGATTATCATAAAATAAAATTGGTTTATTTGTGGTTTTAAAGATCTTTTTCTAATTTTTTTGTGGTTTTAAAGATCTTTTTCTAATTTTTACTTTTGCATTGTTTTGGTTTTGCCTAATTTGTTTTGATTTTTATTTCTATGTCAAAGAGGTCATTTGATGTGAAAGGTATAATTTCTGTATTTTTATAATGGCAAAAAATAAATAAAAATTAATTGAAGGGCACTTGAACATGGGGTAATGGTTAGCAAACTGGTCTTGCTAGATCAGTTATAACTGAATAGTGACTTTGATCCTCACTGGGTGCTCCATAAACTCGTCTTTGTGTCACTTCTAAGCTATGTTTAGTAAATCACTAATAACATTTTGAATAGTGATTATTACATATTTGTAAAAAGAAATCTGAAAACTAAATAGGAAAAGTCCTTTATAGGTTATTCTAATTGTTATTCTAATTAATAATTATCAAACTTTTTTTTATTTCAGTTTGTTGTTTGTAATGATTAGCTAAAAAGAAAATTGAACAGTTTTTCAACAAGTTCTTTTATATAGAATAAAATTAATTTTGCTTGCATCATATAAAATTAAGTAACATAGCTCACTATTAAGTAATCAGTAATGATTTGAAAATATGAATTAAATCTGGCAAAGATGATTAAATAACTGTCTATATTTCTGAGATGAAGTATTATGTACATTATTTACATTATTCGGACTATTGTCCTCATCTTTGTCGCCATATTTATTACAATGTTTCGGCCATTGTACGCTCCTGCCTTCTTCAAGTGGTTGGAATGTTGAACTGAACCCTTTATTTCGCTCACTGGGGTAGACTGTTCTAGTTCCACATGCCATGTTTAGTGGATGTCAGTTATCAGTTATCAGGACACATGGCACAGTGGATAAGGGTTTTGGTTAGATCCAGTGACAGGACCCAAAAGAGTGTGAGTTCAATACCTGGTTAAGGCAGTGGAGAACTTTCAGAGGGAAAAATTAACAGGAGGTAACTGATAACTGACATTAATGAATTTTGGTTTTATAGAGATTTAATTGTTTCACTACAAAATTTTCAATTTGGTATATCACTACAAGTTTAGGATCTTGGAGTTAAAAATTTAAAATCACTGGTTATTATTTTATTTTTCCCTTAAGCTACTTTTCTCAGAAAATAGATTCCTGTCTACTATCACTGGAGTAAAGTTTCCACTTAAAATTGTTTAATTAGTTTTTTTAATTTTTGAGAATTTTAATTTTATCATACCTTTTAAATCTAATGAACAAAAATGAAATTGATTTGTAATAAATTAATTTCTTTTACTTTCTATTGCAATATTTTCTCATATATAAATACATGGCTTTAAGGAAATCTTATGAAAGCAGCACACCCCTTTTTACCAGGGTTAAGGAACAGGGGAGGCATGGCTCATTTTTTTCACACGGAGTAGTCACTTCATAATGATGTACTCCTTTTGTCATTCTTAAAATTAAAAATTTAATGAGCCATTTTGTTTGTCTAGGCTGGCTATCAGTTATAGGGGGCTTATGAAACACCAGTTCTTGTCCGGTCACCAAATTTAAGCAATGTCAGTTCCTAGATGAGTGACCACTTGGGAATACCGGGTGCTGTAAGCTTGGATGTGCCAATGGTGTAATAGATAACAGCTCAGAATTGGAAATCAGAGAGCAGAGTTCCAATTCCAGTTAGATAGCCTTGGAGAAAAATATGGATCCATATCCCTCCTTTGATATATATGTTAATCAGTAGGACTTGTATCAATAACTCATTATTATCTCTAAAATATTTTCTGGCTTTAAATAACCTGCAAAAAGTTGATAAACCACAAAAAAATAATTAATCAAATCAGTTATAGGAGACACTTTTGAAAAAGTTTTTCTTTTGAACTGATTCAAAGCTAAAGACTAAATTTTTGGCAGACAAGAAAGTCTAAGAAAGTGTAAACTTTGTGGTGGAGTTTCTATCCATCACAATGTCTGTGTGAGATTGTGTGCATATCTCCCTCTGTCAGTTAAATATATATGGTTTACAAATAATAAAAGTTTATGCATAGATATCCAAAACGGATGTGCTTTTTTTCAAAATGAAAGCAAGAAATTGTTACCCTATTTTTAAAAAATTGGGGAAGTATCTGATTCAAATGAAATTTTCAGTACTTATTCATTAATAACTATATACTGAATAGGTTATTTTATTAGAAAACTTTGTGGAAATATTTTTGGGGTGTTTGTTTCATCTTTTCAATATCTCATGTACTTTTAAATGTGAATTTTTTTTAAACTATTTTTCTATACTTTAAAAAAAATTCAAAGATTGAAGATTGAAGATTGAAGATTTTATTTCAGTAAAAAAAAATTATGCAATGTCAAATGTAAATATATTGAAAATTCCTCTAGAACCTTACCAAAAATAATTCAATAAAACTCAAAAAATAAGTTTTTTGAGAGTTGGGACTTACATAAAAAAACACACTTTTTTTCAGATTGGACAGAAAAAAAATTTTACATTTTAAAAAAATTACTTGTAGTTTTTCCATGTAATTGTGAAATTTGTCCTGGTGTTCATAACAAGTTATTTTTATTAAATGTTTGAAAAATCAAAATATGTAAAATTTAATTCCATTTTAAAATGTGAACAATTTTTAGAAGAATTTTTTTTTGTTTTAGCAATTGTTAGATTATTATTTGTATGGATGTTCAAAAAGGAAATAATTCTGAATTACTGTATTTGACTGAATACACATGATATATAATAACTTAAATTCAGAATAATTAAAAAAGACCACATTGTGTACAATTAAATATTTTATGACATCAGGCATGTAAAAAAGCCATAAAAAAATCAAAGTAATGTATAAAATTCTAAAGTATCATTTAACTAAAAAATATTTTTAATGTAGTATAGAAATTAAATTATTCGATCTAAGTTTCATAAAATTGTATAGAATAAAAAATGTATTCTTAAACTATTACATAAGGATCATTTAATTTCTACTAAAACTGCAGAGGCAGCTTTGGGAAATGCTGTATAGAAAAGATTATTGTTCCACATTGGCCAAATGCCAAGTTGTATGGAATAAGCATCAGTGTTCCACACAGATGGCAGATGAAGTAAGAAAAAATGCAGGAGATTGCTCCCAGTTATAAACAGGTATAATAGCCTTTATGAGCCACTTCAGAGGTTCCATAAGTTTTTGAAAGAATGTGAAGACAACCTAAATTCTCTAATAGAAATATTTGAACTTGAGAGGCTTAAAGTAGAGGAAGTTAAAGTTTGAACTTAGGAAGCCATTTGTCTGATTGCTTAACATCCTCTAGGGTGACAAACATAGTTATGCTGGATTCATTATCCTGACTATCAAATAAAGAAAACACTAAAAACAAAAAAGAATAAGCTGGAATTCTGTAAGCCATTAGTGGAATCCCTGTGCAGTGGAATTGATGTAAGATTTGCCTCTCAGATACCAGACAAAAAATACTTATTTTTAGTTCCTACATTCAAAAGATGGGAGGAAATCAATAAGAAATTATCTAACTTAAAAATGAATTCTAGCTGCAGGTCAAGTAATGGGGATAAGTTCTTTCAATGCAAAGCAAATAATTTCACAACTTCAGACCTGGTAAGCCATTATTCCACTGACAGATTTGCCACCATTGAAAGATTAAAAGACTTTTCAGAATTGAAAATTCTCTTTAGAAAGTTCAATGTACTAATGCTCTCAGCGGCATTTGTTAAGACTTTTCAGCCTTGGAGGAGCTATTTTCAGAAAAAAATACAGTTGTTATTAATTCATCCTTAGCAAGGCAATGACACCACTAATATGCAAGGGACTACAGGGAGTGAAAGAGAAAAGGACTAGAATGAACTGGAAATCCAATTCTAATCAGGAAACAAGGGATATAAAAAAATAAATTTTTTAAATCAACTTTTGCTAAAGTTTAAATTTGATAAAATTTACTAATAGTGAATTTGATTCTTGTGTTTTTTTTAAAAAATTAGAATGAAAGTACACTTTCTCTGTAACTATCTCCCTAATAAATTAGAAAATTAGAATGTTTTGAAAAAGAAACTGCCAAAATATAGCCAAGTTTTTTAAAGTATGAAAATTAATGTGTAAAGGTCCCAAATTGGTACAAAAACCTGCCAAAATGAAGCCAAATGGATTAATCTTTTCTGTGACAAAATTTTTATAGGATGTGTCCTACTTTGATGTTTTCAAAATCAGCCAAATTTGACTTGAAAATGGATTTGGTTTGATTGGATGGTGATCTTTTTTCTTTTTTTTTTAACCAATGGTGATAAAAGGTATAGGCCCCATAAGGAATTGATTTATGAGTCAATTTTGATCCATGTATTTGCTATATAAGAGGGAAAATTTGGACAAAAGGCTGTTACTTAGAAGGGATTAGATTGCTCAGGAGAAAGGTTTGACTGTCTCAGTATGTAAAGTCAGCTGCTACTTGCTGAGAAAAGAAATAGACCTTGTGATGACATTGGATGATAAAAGACTACTTCCATTGTCACTGTTGATGAAGAAGATAAAAGAATCTTGTAAATTCTGATAAGAATAACTTTCATAAACCTTGAAGATGTCTAGTGCAAAAATCTGAATATGACAAAATGACACCAGAAAAGCAGCTTCGCTAAGCTAGGTCAACCATTTCTCACCACCCCTTCGAACTTCAACTCTCACCTTCAAATTTCAACTTTCAACCTTAGAACCAGGGACATTTTCAATTGTGAACTTTTTAAAATAAATTTCTTTTGTTACTAAGTAATTGATTTATAATAACTGTTGCTCTGAAAATTGTTAAAATCTCTTTTTTAAGGAAAGCATTTGCTTTACACAAACAATTATTTTTGTAAGAAAAAAATGATTCTGTTTGAAAGAATTGTTTAGTTGCCTTGATAATTTTAGGTTCCAAGGGAAATTTTATGCAAGGCTTATATTGTAATTTGTACAATTTATATATTATGAAAAATATTTTTGTCATTGTAATAAATGTTTGTTTTGCTGTAAATTTCACACCAGAGTAAGTTTTTTTTTTTTTCATTTACATTTGCAAAAAATTAATTACCTTATTCTAAAAGATAACTTTGAAACTTTAATTAAAAGAATAAATTTCAAAAGAAAATTCTTTTAAAAAATAGCAAATTGCTGATATCTAGAGATCACAGAGAAAACAATTCTTTCAAGTTTAGAATTAATGCTGTTATCAGCACATTGAAGGCTAAAGAAAACATACAATAATATTTTTTCTTTTGACAGGAACAATCAATATATAAGTGGCTACAGACAGTGGATTCTTTTACTGATCAAATGATATTTACATTGATAAATTTTGATGATAAAAATAAAAATACAATTAGTGTATAATAATAATGTGGAAAAATGAAATAAACTCCATAAATAATAATAATGAATAGTAAAAAAATTAAAAAATACATTTTCTCATGAGGCTAAGAGTAAAGGAATCAGAAATATAATTACCCCACTTGGCTTCATAAAACACCACTAGGTGGCACTGCTGAAGTCTATAAAAAGACAAACATTTGCTGCCTCACTCTCTTTCTCCTTTTTTCTCCAAGATATAGAACCACATGGTAATTACGTTCACACTGGGGAATGCTAGTTTCCCCAGTCCACTGACAACTGAACTCTCTTTTCACTTTCCAATGCATGTCACTTACATGTGTCTCCAAAAAACCTGCACCTATGAAATAAATCAATCTTTCTCTTTGGTTGTTCCAACTCACCACAAGGCTGACTTAAGCGTGACCATTGTAACTATGATTGTACTTACCCTAACTTCTGGACCAAGAAAGAGAAAATGGACATTCCATAATCATATTTAAACCTTTCAGTGAGAAAGTAAGTACAGAACTTCCTTTGGTTGTTCCAATTCTGCACAAGGCTGACGTGAGTTCAACCATTAATACAATGCTTATACTTACCTTAACTCCTGGACCAAAAAGAAAATGAACATACTTAAGAGACATTAAGAACTTTGTTTCACTACTACAGTCACCATAAAAAAGAAATAAACAGTCTGAGGTAGAAACCCAAGTTTTTGTATGCTTCTCCTTTGTTAGTGTTTATATGTAAACATGCAGAATATTACCTATACCAATTATAGGGGGAAGATACATATTCATGAACTCTGGCATAAAAAATTGTATTGGGACACTTTCATGTCTGCTGAAGATCAGAATGCTTGGTCTACTTTACTCACTTTGGAATTGCTTGCTGTATTTTTGGCAATCAAATAGGTAAAAAATTGAGAATATTTTAAATATCTCAATTATGAATACTTTTGTAACAATTGATGATCAAGTAGTGTTATCTTGGTTACTTACTGGAAATATTACAACCAAGTTAAACATAGATTAAAAGATATTGATAAAATAATTAAGGAATCAGTCATTAAACAGCACATACATAACATTAATTTATCTAATTATAATGAAACAAATGTGACTATAGGAAGTATTAATTCTTTTGTATTATCAATATATTTGACTCTGGAAGATGTAAAAATAAAGCTGTGTTGAAAATCAGGCAACAGTCCCTTACATTTGGTATTAAAACTGAAAATTAATATCCATTTTATTTGTAAAAAGAATAAATAAATTTCGTTTTAATAATATGTTTTTTCAAGGATAAAATATGAACATTCATGCACTAAACTATGTTTGTTTATTGAATTTTCTTTTGAGGAGAGAGTATAAAAATTTATATAAAAAAAGATGTAAAGTGGTATAAAAATTAATTAAAAGGTAAATATATAAAATGAAGCCAAACTATTTATAAAAAAGATACATGTGTAAAATTTGTTTTTCAAAAATTTGTAAAAAACATTGTTCAATTTTGATGGTCTCAAAACCTGCCAAAATAAAGTTTGTGAACAGCTATGGTTTAGAAATACATTTTGTAATTATTAATTTTTTAAAACCAATCTTAAAAGTAAGTTATGCACCCATAGTATTCAATTTTTGATTCAATTTGGAGTGAATTTGTGGCTATTTTAAGAAATCTAGTTTGTCTGATAGAAGAGTTTTGATTTTCACAGATGAATGACTGTGGACTGTTTCTTGGATCTGAACAAAGAAAAACTAAAGGTCAACTATGAAAAGAAGGAAGAAACAGCAGAAGAAAAGGAGGAAGCAGAAAGATTCTATAAATTTAGAGATATATGATTATCTTTGTATTGTTATTTGTGAAAGTTTGTCATAAATATTTGAGGTTGTCATGTCCATAAAGAAATACATAAATAAAAAATTAATTATACTGTCTCTGTGTTGTGTCCATAAAAAGTAAATAAATAAAAATTAATTATACTGTCTCTGTGTTGTGTCCATAAAAAATAAATAAATAAAAATTAATTATACTGTCTCTGTGTTGTGTCCATAAAAAATAAATAAATAAAAATTAATTATACTGTCTCTGTGTTGTGTCCATAAAAAATACATAAATAAAAATTAATTATACTGTCTCTGTGTTGTGTCCATAAAAAATACATAAATAAAAATTAATTATACTGTCTCTGTGTTGTGTCCATAAAAAATAAATAAATAAAAATTAATTATACTGTCTCTGTGTTGTGTCCATAAAAAATAAATAAATAAAAATTAATTATACTGTCTCTGTGTTGTGTCCATAAAAAATAAATAAATAAAAATTAATTATATTGCCAAAAATAATTATAATAAAATAATTATAACAATTATAATTATCATTAATTCACTCTTTCTAAACTGATGAAAATTGACCCCACATCTACACACACAAATATGTGACATTCTCACTATTGAACAAGCAGTCAATATGGACAGGCTGTCAACACATGATTCAATGAAAATTTTGGCTCCTTTTCCTTTTCATGCCATAATAGTAACATTTATCTCTTAGCATGAGGTAAGAAAACCCCAAACAACTAAATTGTCTGGACACTCATCACACGCATCTATAAAAAACATGAGAAAGACTGTATACACTTTAGTTATTCTTTACCTTATCATTCTGTTGTATTCTGCTCCATATTTGACCCCCAAATCACAATTTTACTTAGTATTACTGTCTCTTGTTTCTCCAACACCACATAATAACCAGAAAATAAATAATACTCATTTTGTTATTTCCACGCCTTGGTGTTTCTCATTTGTATGACTATGCTTTGTATATATAAATGTAGGGCGATGGTTATAATTATTTACTGAGTTATAACTCCCCTACAAGTTATTAACCCTGTTTTCAAGCTTATGATAAGTTGAGATTTATCTCAATTTTGAATCTCAATGTATAAAACTGAATTATTGTCAAAAAAGAAAACCCAGAAACCCAACAATGTCAGTGAGAAATCTTCCTTCTCATTTCTTTTCAACAGTTGCATGTATAGAAATGAATATATTGCTGATAATAACAAATGTCTTTATGAGCTAAACAAAATTGTATTTAGAATTTGTCTTGCTTAAGTGTTTGGTGCACAAAGGAAAATTTTGTGCAAGCTTGTTTTGTACATTTTCTATTCTGTACTCTTGTCATTTAATAAATGTAAAATTCTTTCAAATTTAACATCAGAGTAAAACTTGTGTTAACTCCTGTTCATGGTGGCTTTGATATGGGAAATCTTAATTACTAAAATGATGTTTTGTGAGCACAGGTATAAAACCTTTTTATACACATACATGCAGCTTCCTTTTCCTTACCGATTTTCCATAATTGTTCTATATTATTTTGATCTTTTCATTATACTACAAAAAATGATGAATACATATAAAATGATTTATTAAATTTAATGAGAGTAATAAAAAGGCAATATTAATAGCTTAAATAAAACAAATTGGAAGTGTCCTTTTGTTTTTTTTCTTGTACTTTCCTTCCTCTTTTCTGTTTATATATATATATTTTTTATACCCCAAAACTAAAATTTTGTTGCAATTGTAGCATCTTTAATCTGCTCATTATATAGGATACATATCAATGAGTAAAAGTTATAAGTCTCTAAGGTAAATGGTTTCTATCTGTAGTGTTGAACTTTTATTTATAGAAACTGTTTAATTTGTTTCTGAATTCCCACTTGTTTCCATGTCAGTGATTAGAAAATGAGACTTCTAATTTCATCACTGATTGCACTGAAAAAAAATCAATGCTCCATTTTTTAATGAACTGGTTTATTTCCTTAGTAAATAATTCCTTCAGTATGTGTCTATATTTCTGAGATGAGGTATTATGTACACTATTTACATTATTCGGACTATTGTCCTCATCTTTGTCGCCATATTTATTACAACGTTTTGGCCGTTGTGCGCTCCGGCCTTCTTCAGGTGGTTGGAATGTCAAACTGAACCCTTTATTTCGTTCACTGGGGTAGACTGTTCTAGTTCCATGTGCCATGTTTAATGGATGTCAGTTATCAGTTAACTCCAAGTTCTCCACTGCCTTAACCGAGTATTGAACTCACTGGATCTATCTAATGCCTGTATCCACTGTGCTATGTGTCCTTAAGGACATCTGTGTATGAATTTCTGGGTATTATAAACCTAATGTCATCAGCAACGGATTTTTACCAGTGTTCATATTGCAATTTTTTGCTGTTATCATTATCACCACTTATGACTTTTGCTTGGTGTTGTAAGCAAGACATCCGTATACCATAAACTGACATTCACTGGACAGTACCTTAATTTCAACTCCCACCATCCATACAGCATAAAGAAAGGGATCGTCTGTTGCTTACGACCCAGAGACATTAGATAAAGAATTGGTCAGTATAAGTAGTACCCTACAATGTAACAACTACCCTGGGTACATGGCAGCAGCCCCAAAAACTGGGATAGGCGGGTACAGGAGGAGGAGGACAACAACACTCAGAAAACAGTCTGCTTGCCTTATGTGCAGGGGTTATCAGAGAAAATAAAAAGGATCTGTGGTCCATATAACATCAGGACAACCTTCAACGCTGGATGACACTTCGCAGATATCTCTCCCGAGTAAGACCCCCCCCCCCCATAGAGGAAAACATGACTAAAGATTGTGTGTACGCTATCCCGTGCAACTGTGGAAAGAAATATAAAGGGGAGATTGGCCGCCCCCTTAAGGTAAGGCTTCAAGAACACCAGAAAGCTGTAACCTGAGGGGAAGTGGAAAAATCAGGCATGGCTGACCACATATGGAGAGAAAAGGGAGATCACCGCCCTTTGTGGGATCAGGTTGAGAACATAGACAACACCATTGGAAAATTTGTAAACTTAAGGAATCAGCACATATGCTAGGCCACAAAAATCTCCTGAGCCGACCAAGCATAGAAATGAATACAATATGGAAACTAGTAATAAGGAGTGCCAGAGAAAAGTGATAATAACAACAAAATTGCAATATGAGCTCTAGTAAAAAATATTAAAAGTGATAACAGCAAAAAATTGCAATATGAGCACTGGTAAAAAATGATTGCTGATGACATTAGGTTTATAATACCCAGAAATTCATACACAGATGTCCTCAAGGACACATGGCACAGTGGATAAAGATGTTAGTTAGATCCAGTGACAGGACCCAGAGTGTGAGTTCAATACCTGGTTAAGGCAGAACTTGGACAGGGGAATTAACAGGAGATAACTGATAGCTGACATCCGTTAAACATGTAGAACTAGAACAGTCTACCCCAGTTTGCCATTCCAACCACCTGAAGAAGGCCGGAGTGTACAACAGCCGAAACATTGTAATAAATATGGTGATAAAGATGAGGACAATAGTCTGAATAATGTAAATAATTCCTGTTTAATTATTCTTTTTATTGATTTTTAAAAGTATTTTCCACTATATTCATCAAAGTGACAGTATCAAATAAAAATGTCTCATTAATATGAAAAATTAGTTCTATAAATCTACTTCTCCCAGTGAATTCAAGATAATCTTATGTCAATATTTCTTAAAGTGTTTTTTTGTGGTATGTTAGGAATATCATTTTTTTTAATAAGGGATATTAATATGGAACTGTTTTTCATCCTTACATTATTCCTCCTCACTGCACTTTTTTAAATTTCTGCTCTGCAGTAAGTATGAAATGACTACAAAGCCTTTTATTTATTTTTATTTCTAAGTTTATTTTGTGTTGCTTCGGTTAGATCTCTTTCTAATTCTCTTTACATGTCAGCCGGATGTGAATGCTAAGAAAGTAAAACCCAAAATAAAAAGAAGTCATATTTTGTGCAGGAGCTCATCTAGTCCATAAAATAAATCTCCACAAAAGTCTAAAATACAATAGCCAATCACAGACATTGCTGCAAAAAAAAAAACCCGATGAGCTTGGGAGCCATCAGATTTGCCTAAAAGACAGCCCCTTATAAATGACTGATACAGTACTAGGCTGACAGGCCATCTGTCAACACCAGTAATCTCACTGTTGTCATCACCACCATGACTGCCTCTCTTGTTATCACCACTATGACCGCTCTTCTTGTTGCTCAGTCAAATATAACGGCAACCAGATTCCTGACTTCCCCCATCACCAGGCCTCTCTCAAAATTACCACCATGATTTCTAATACCTTGATGGCTTCACTATCCACTCCAGGCATCACTCATCTTCACCACAACCCCATTTTGTCTGATATCCCATTTGACCAGAATTCAACTGAAACATTTTGCCCAATCAAGCTTTACTATCTCACTCTAAGCCTAACTTATCATCCCCACCATGACCTTGGTCAACAAACCTGTCAGCACACTTCACCAGGCCTTATCATGAATCAACCCTGCCAGTGACACCCTACTTGTACTTCACAAATTTACTCCAAGCCTCTCTTGTCACTATTGTGACCTTGGTCAACTGAACCACCAACACATCTCACCAGGCTTTACCACAGATCAACTTCACCAACACCCCACTTGTACTTCACAAATCTACTCCAGGCCTCTTTTCTTGTCATCACTGTGACCTCAGTCCACCGACCTGTTATGTACACCATGCCTTACTAACAACACCCTGACACCTAATTGTTCCCCTAACTAACAGCAACTAAAGAACCACATATCAACAGTTTTGGCACCTTTTCATATAACCATGTATATATTCTGAAAATTGATCAATACTCACTGTTGAAACTTTAATCTTTATTTGTTCTTTCATTTACAACCATACACTTGTTATAAAATCTTGTAGAGAGAAGAATTAAATTAGATAAACTGGATTCATAATAAGTTTCCAATGATTAAAGATTACCTAATTTTCATTTCTCATCTGAGGATCATGAATATGCAATGTTAATAAGGTTATTTTATAATTCTTGATTATATTTTGTGGATTTTCAATAATATTCAAAATTCAAATAATGAAACAAAACTATATGTTTGAAGGCAACATTAATCTGATAAAAACAAATTTTGAAATTATATATTACTTACATTATTTGGACTGTTATTCTTATCTTCACAATGTTTCAGCTGAATGGAATTTCAAACCAAACCCTTTATTTTGTCCAACTGGGTAGATTGTTCTAGTTCCACAGAAGTTTCAGTTATTTAACTCAACTCTCTGCTGTGACATGTATTGAACTCACTACTCTTTGGATCTAATCACTGGATATAACCAACATCTTTATCCACTGGGCCATGTGTTCTTGAGGACATCTGTGTATGAATTTTGGGGACTTATAAACCTAATGTCTCAGCAATCATTTTTACCAGTGCTCATATTACAAATTTTTGTTATTATTATTACATTTTTTACCAGGGCTAATATTGCAATTTTTGTTGTTATTCATTGCTTTTCTCTAGCACTCTTTATTACTGGTTCCCATATTGTATTCATATCTATGCTTGGTCAGCACTGGAGATTTTTGTGGCCTAGCATACATACTGATTCCTTAAGTTTTTATATTTTTCAGCGATGCTCTCTATTATTTCAAACTCATACCATGGTGATCTCCCTTTTCCCTCCATATGTGGTCAGCTATGCCTGATTTTTCTATTTCTCCTTGTGTTACTGCTTTACAATGTTCTTGCAGCCTTACCTTAAGAGGGCGGCCTGTTTCTCCTTTGTATTTTCTATCACAGCTACATGGGATGGTGTACACACAGTCCTTAGTCATGTTCTCCTCTATGGGGTGTCTTACTCGGAAAAGGTGATTGCAAAGTGTTGAACTACTTTTGAAGATTGTCCTGATGTTATCTGGACCACAGATCTTTTGTATTTTCTCCGATAATCCCTTCACATAGGGTAGGCAGACTGTTTTCTGACTGCTGTTATCCTCTTCTATCCCAGTTTGTTGGACCTGCTACCATGTACACAGGGTGGTTGTTTCATTGTAGGGTACTTCTTATACTGACCATTTCTTGTTGGTATGACTTTTGTTCGATGTTATAAGCAGCAGACCAAAGTTGCAGAGTTGAATTAAATGGAAATAACTGAGACATCTGGAAGAGGCATGGCATGTGGGACTAGAACAATCTATTCCCATGGATAAAATAAAGGGTTTGGTTTGAAAATCCCAGCACCTGAAGAATGTTGGAGTGTACAATGGCTATATATATATATATATATATATATATATATATATATATATATATATAATCGTAAAATTTTGGTTGGAATTTGCAGGTATAGTTTAGCATTATCAAAAATTATTTTCAGGATTTCTACTCTGAAATATGTAGAGTGTGTAGTATTAGGTTGAGTTATAATTAATTTCCATTTTGGGGAATCAGTTGAAATATTTTGAAGAATTTGATAAACAAAAATGGAAATTATTTATGATTCATCATAATAATAAGTTGGCTGGTGAAATAACTTGTAACTTTTTTTTGTTCTTGTGTACTTATAAATCCTTAATTATTTAATATTGCTGGATTGAAATATTTTTTACTTAACTTTCTATTATAAAGATTTTATTTTTACTATTTTAAAATATGTTAGGATTGAATAAATATTTGTTGTTTTTTTAATACAAGTTCTTTTAATGGGAATGTATTTTTATGAGGGTCAGATGGTTTGTGTAAAAAAATGTTTATATCTTTTCCTGCTCAGCAGTTGAAACCACCAAAATTGTGAAGGGTCTATTTCAAGTTTATGGAAAATAGATTTTTCCTTGTATTTTGTGGCCAATGAGAGGCATGGTCTCATGCCCTTCTGAAAACTTGGATGGAGCCTTCTTGTGAGTTTAAATTTCTGAATAAATGAGATCTCAGATCAATGGATGATGAGAAGACTTTTTGACAGCAAATGGACAAGGCAAATCAACATCAAGAAGCAGAAGGCATTTGACATCAAGAAGAGCACATGAAGGCACAAACTTACCAGCCAGCTACAGAGAGACTAAAGAATTATGAAGTCTCGTGAAACTTCTGCAGAATGAAAAGAATTCTAAGAAATTTTTCCAAGCATGAACTGTGAATTTAAAAGGGATTTTTAAAAAATTACTATATGTCCTAGAGACACTCATGGGGCAAGTAAAAATAGGTGTTTTGGTTTTTTATGAAAAAAAACCCCGAAAATACCTACTTTTACTGCTTTTGTTTTTCTGCCTTCCTGTTTTGTTTTCTCTTTTTGTCATTTTCAAAATCCTTGTCTTTTCCTAAACTCTAATTTTTTCCATTTTTCAATGGTAATCTTTTTTATCAGAAATTGTTATCCTGCCTTAATAGTCACACAAAAGCAAATTTTTGTGCAAAATTTGTATTTGTACCTTTTTCATAATTGTGTAATAAATGTTTTTCCTTTAAAAGGTTGAGTTTTGTTTTGTGATTTGTGCCTATTATGACTTGCTATTTTCTACTAGCTAGGTTTTCATGTTTGACACAATAAGTTAAATTTGGTAGGGAATAAAATTTTTATACTATTTCACTACCCACAAAATAATTTTATACATATTTTGTACATTTGTTAACAATTGCAACAAATTACATTTATACATTGCATCGTACATCATAAGTCACTTCAGACTTTATTGGTATATAAAATACTCATTGGAATCTAAAGATTTACTTGCTGAATGTTACTTACTGTGCAATTAGAAAAAAACACCTCATTTTGTGCAGGTTTAAATAAATGTTAGCCATTTTCAAAGTCCAATTAATAATCACATTGCAAGTTTGAAGCTTTAAAGGGAGGTACAAGGCTGATTAGATGGGTAAAGAAAAACAATAACTTCAGAGATTACAAAAGATAAGTGTTGTGGATTCTGGGATGAATCTGATATTAATGAACAACAAACACCAGGAATGGATAAGGAAAATAAATGTATTAACGTAATAATACAAACTGGTAATACGGGTTAGTAGATCTAGGAATGCGGGTTAGTAGCAATAATATATATACAGTCTTGGTATTGAAGTATGACTCGCGGTATGACTCCTTACTGAGTCTACGTGCTCTCTAACTGTGACACTTGCCGCCATCTCTGTGTGTGACTTACTCTACTACTACGTCTCGACTCCTTGAGTGACTGTCCGGGTATTCACTGGTAGTAGTATATGTATACCTTGGGTGAGTCCATTTGTGTAAAAAGGGGAGACCCCTCAATACCCCCCTCCTTAAATCCCCTTTGGGGGGAGTTAATATATTTTCCTTTCTCTTATGGTCGACAATTAGAGGCACTGTAAATTTTCTCTTCCTGCTAGTCCTTCCAATTTCTGTGTCTTCTTGTGGTCTTTGAATGTCAAAAACTTCAAATATTGCCTCCATCGACTCGTCATTTTCTGCGGGTGATGAGCTTGGCTCTTCAACCTGTCTTTTTTGTATTTGGTCAATATGTTTTCTGTGGGTAAATTTTTCGCCTTTTGTGTACATCACGTTTCCTAGTCTGTTAATTATTGTATTTGGTTCCTCATAAGCCATTTTGTTACTGAAATAGACCCATCCTTGTTTAAATGATCTCTTGAGTATTGTAGGTGTATACCAGTTTTTATTTATTTTTTCCTTCGTCCTCTGAATAAATTCATTCTTTTTTGCTTCTTTTCTTATCTCTTGCAAGGTCACAGGTAGTTCCTTTACTGCCTTGTATAACTCTTTATTGTTTTCATCTGTAGTAGCAAATGGCACGTTTCGCTTTTTACATACTGGTTGGACATTTTCTTTCAATTCAATTCTAGCTGCACCCTTACAAAACGAGCTGATAGGTGAATCCCATACGTCGAACTTTTGCATACAGTTTGTACCCACCAGATTTTCTGTATCTTTCATTACGTATATCTTGAGTTTTCTTGTTTTTCCGTGAAATTTAACATTTACGATTATTTCTCCTTCGAATTTTATACGCTTTCCTGTCACCGACTTAGCAATTTTTTGTGTATGTAACATGGTTGGTCTGTTAAGATTTTCCATGTCTGTAGGTTAATTATCATTAGATCAGAACCCGAGTTTAGTTGCAATTTTATCTTTTTATTTAAGATTTCAAGTTCCACATATTTCCTTATGTTGGTATTGTCTTCGTCACGCATCCTAGTAGCTCTTATCCTACTCGTAGCTTTTCTGTTCCTACATTGGGATGCCTTGTGCCCCATTTTTCCACACACAAGACAGGTTTTATATTTAAAACGGCAATCCTTATTCCAGTGTAGTCCTCCACATCGATAACATGCAGATGGGGGGGGGGCTTATATTTGTTTCGATTTTCGTCATAATTTGCCCTATATGTTGTACTTTTTCCCTTATTATAGAATTTTTGTTTTCTTTCCGGGGTGGGTGAAGAACGTAAACTTTTGTTTAACTTACGTATATGTGATACTCCTGACTCCTCGATGTTCTTCGAGTCTTTCTTTATACTCAGGCATTTTTGGCAATCTTCTGATAATTGTTGTAGTGTTAGTCCAGGTTCATTTTGTAGTTTTGAAAGCATTCTTTTGCGCATTTCACTATCTTTTGCTGAGACTAACCCTTGAACAAAAATGGGACACTTGAAATTGTCTGGTGTTAATTCTGCCAACTTGAAGTCGTCGGAATGTTTATTCACGATTGCGGCAAACGTGGAATAGTCCTCATTTTCGCCCTTTACCAAGTTAAGACATTTCTACCTCTTGTGAAAGAGTGACGTTTTTGGACTGAAAAGCTCTGTAAGACATGTAACTGCTTCGTCAAACGTTAATTCGTTCTTCTTTTTTGGCAAAATGTAATCCACAAATTTTGTGTATTCCTCGGTTCCTAATTTTCTGAGCAACAGACGTAGCTTCTTTGCTTCTGTCCAGTTTTGACAATCGATGTTAAAGATGTCTTCGTGGCGTCTAAAATAATCCCCGAAATTATTTTCTTCTTCTAGAGAGTATTTGAAAGTTTCTATCGTATTCAACACTGCGTCTTGGGAAAAAGTCGCCTCTTTTTCGATATTTTGTTGTTTGTTACCCGCTACCTTTAATATTAGTTCCTGCGTTTGTAGTAATTGTTTTTGACATTTTTCTTCCATTCTTTCCTGGAGTTGTAATTGTTGTTCATTTTGGTATTTTACAAGTTCTACTAAAATATTTTAAAAATCCTCCATGATAAAAGTCTTACGAAAAACTCGCTTTTCCGTATTTTAGTCCTCGTAAATCTTTTGTCGCCAAGTTGTTGTGGACACTGGCAAAAAACGGCAAAGGAAATTTTTTTTTTCTGTGTAAGTTCAAATTCCTCGTCGCCAATTTGTTGTGGATTCCGGGATGAATCCGATATCAATGAATAACAAACGCCAGGAATGGATAAGGAAAATAACTATATTAATGTAATAATAACAAACTGGTAATACGGGTTAGTAGATCCTGGAATGCGGGTTAGTAGCAATAATATATATACAGTCTTGGTATTGAAGTATGACTCGCGGTATGACTCCTTACTGAGTCTACGTGCTCTCTAACTGTGACGCTTGCCGCCATCTCTGTGTGTGACTTACTCTACTACTACGTCTCGACTCCTTGAGTGACTGTCCGGGTATTCACTGGTAGTAGTATATGTATACCTTGGGCGAGTCCATTTGTGTAAAAAGGGGAGACCCCTCAATAATAAGACAATACTGAAAATTGTGAAAATGATGAACAGGCACCACTGAACTTCATAAAAGAATTGTAATTTTCTCTTTGACCATCAATGTTGAATAAATCATAGTTTTGACATAATTGTTTTGTTTGAGTAAAAAAAATAAAAACTAGATGTAAATTAAACTTTTCATAAACTAATAATTTTTTAGTGAAGTTCTAATAACAAAAATATTGTTTACCAAAGTGGCTGATAATCAACGAGATTAAAAAAATAAATTCTCAAATGTCTAATTGCTCATATAACATTTGTATCTGAGAAACAGTTTTGTTTTGTCTGTTTGATTTTTAATTACTTTACAAAAGAAGCTTTCTTTTCTCACAAGATTTATTTGAGATATTGTAAATGTCAATATTTTATGCTGTAACAATCTCTTGTACTGAAAGAAAATGAATGTATCATTTTAGTTTTAGTTTTCAACATTTCTTGATCAATGCATAATGATTTTGTTATTGTTGATTGATTTCTTTTTTAAGGTTTATCAACCCTTTAAAGCCAAATTATATTTTGAATTGTAATAACACTTTTTTATGCATGAATATTCTATTAACAGCTTTTGAGAATTTTGATTTTTCCAGATGCAAATACTAATGGATTCACACTAATGCCAAGGGTATTTGAGTCTATAAGATCAAGATCCTGTATCATTCATAAAAAACCCAAATCACAGGCTCCAAATTTAATAATACAACAACGCATTTTGATTAACAGAAAAATGTCAATTATGTGTTGTCAACTATGTCTGAATGTGCTGACCCTATTTTTGACCCAAGCAAAAATACATTTGTGCCAAAAATTCTGGAGCCTACTACCTGACCCATATTGTGTATATTAGTGACACAAAATTCAGAAACAGACAGTAAGGTGGGGAAATCCAACCCAGAGCTATACCGCTATTGTGCCACTATTTCAGACTATACATTAAAATTCTTTTAACACTAAAACAGTATGCATCACTCTTTCAACACAAGCTAACTAAAAGTCAACAAATATCAAAGAAAGACAACCCAGTTAAATTATAAAGTAACTCCACTTCATACACAGACAATTTTCATAAGTCTCAGGCTGTTTAATTTCAACATAGACCAAATTATACTGTATTATACTATTTCATGTTCACACGCGTTATTTCACAACACAAGATCTATATAATGAGAACATTACTAAAACTCAAATCCAAACATACAAAGACATTAAGCACACAAGACCTCCCTCCTACGCATGTAATGAACTCAACTGGAATAGGAATTCTGAGTCACCCACACATCTGTGATTTTGTGAAAAGAGACATACAGCAATGGGTCATAAATATCATAAAAATAAAAAGTGCATAAGCTGTTTACATTTCTGTAATCTACAGTAAATATTAATTGGTGTCAACAAGTTTCAAATCTGTACATGCAATAACCTTGGAGATATAAATTTCAGAATTTCATTGAAAGCCTTATTTAGCAAAATGCAAAATATGCATTGAAATGATTTTAGAGAAATATTATTACTGATTATTACTATTATTACTAATATTTTGGATTTAGCCATAAACTTATCGCAGCCGCTTTCGGCTGCTCACTAAAAGCGGAAGAGAACAGGGCATTTTTCAACCTTGACTTTTCCATCATGATCCTTACACGCTTGTAATTTCGTTTGGAGATGAACTAATTACCTTTTTTTGTTCACTGTTGTTACGAACCCAATCGTAATACACCTCCAAACGTTTTTACACCGTAAGTTTCGCATAAAAATCTCCACTCATTTTTTAGAGAGGTTTTTGACATTTTAGCAATGCCATTTTCTGTCGTGAGGCACTCCGAACTCAGCGACTCCTCGCCAAATTCGTAGTCGGTCCTGACCCGTCGCGGTCGGCACCGATCGTTCGTTTCACGGTTTGCCGGGTGACCGCCGAGAGCACGGAGAGGGCCAAGACGTTCGGCAGGAGGATTGCGGGTCTGAGAGCCCTTCTCTCCATGAAAAATTGTGCGGAGAGGGATCTTGAGGATGCCGCGAACTTCCCGAACGCCAAGATGGTCCTCACGGTCGTGCGAATCGGTGCGGGATCACGGCAGGCGTGGCGCATGATAGAGGAGGCCAAAAGACACGACACACCGATGATCATCACGGACAGTGAAAGGATTTCCCATTTGAAACAGTTCTGTTCTGGGAGGGTCCCGGTTTTGGTACACCCATCCCTTTATAGGGCTCTAAAACTAACCTTTCCCTGGGATGTCGGTGGTATATCCCAAGACGGCTCCATCAAGACTGAGATGGGCACTGGATCCATGGGAGAAGCCGTCGGCATCCCAACTCAGACGATGTTTCAAGGTAAGTGTCTTTCAATGGCTCTTTGGTTAGCTACAGTGAATGGCCGAGGCCTGAGGTTGGAGTCTCGTAGGGCGAGGCTTTCACGCGAGCTTCAGCGCCTAGGCGTGAACGTGTGTTGTGTGCAAGAAACCCATCTTATTGCCAGCGACTATGAAGATGTGCTGTCGAAGAGGTTCCGCTACTCAGCTTTTTTTACTTTTTTTGATAGCCGCTCCAGAGGGATCTCTTGGCTAGTCAGCAGGTCCTTGACGGCAACGTGTAACCTTGTGTTCTCAGATCCGGAGGGCAGGCTTTGCGTCCTGGATGTCACCATAAAGGGAAAGTCTCTTCGCTTCATCGGGGTTTATGCGCCCAACGACCAGGCGGAGCGGGCTGCCTTTTTTCGGCGGATCGAGCCGTTTTTGAGGACGTCTCGCCAGGTAGTTTTGGCGGGTGATTGGAACGCCGTTCTTGATCCCGATTTAGATCGTAGCGGGGAGAGATCGGGTACTTACAACCCAGATGTCAAACCATTTCGCGAATTCCTCGACAGATTTGATTTAGTCGATAAGTTCAGAAATGAACATCCGGGGGAGGCAGCATGGACTTGGACCAATAGGGGCGGCCCGGATACGGTAGTTCGTTCGAGCTATATCGACCGGGTTTTAGTGAGGAGAGTCGATGTAGGGCTCTTAGGGTGTCCAAGTTTCCATTCGATAGTTTTCTCGGATCATCGGCTCGTCCGGGTGCGAGTAAACTTAGATAAGCCTAAGCCTAGATTGGTTACTGGAAGTTCAACACGTCTCTGCTCGAGTCGAAAGATTTCCGTGACCAGTTAGTACTAACCATACAGAGGGAAATGACGGGGAGTGTGGTTGGGAATAAGTGGTGGGGCCATCTTAAGTCAGTCATTAGGTCGTTTGCAGCTGATTATAGTCGACGGCTCAACAAAGATAGATTAGCAGCGCAAACGGCAGCCGAAGCTAGATTAGAGGGTGCCATCCAATCGGGAGATAGTGTGGAGGTCGCAGTAGCTAGGGCCGAGCTGGCCTCCTCGCTTATCAAGAAGGACCAAGCTCTGGTAGTTAGGTCTAGACTAAAGAGAATGTCTGCCGAGGCGACGAACAAGGCCGCTGAACTGCGGCAAGAGGAATTGCGCAGCGCTTCGGATCGATATCTTCCCAGTGTCACGACACCGGACGGACGACAAGCGACCACAAACGGAGGCATCTGCGAGGCCTTCCGGTCTTATTTCCGGGACCTCTTCACCAGGGAACTCGGACTGAGTTCCGCTCAGTTCGACGCCTATCTGGCCGACTTTGCTCGTCTCGAGCCGGTCGAAGCGGATATGTGCGAGGGGGCCATAACGGAGGAGGAAGTCTGGGATGCGCTTAAGCTGGCCGGTCGAGACAAGGCCCCGGGAATAGATGGACTTCCCTACGAGTTGTACTTGAGGCTGTCGCCCGTCTTTGTACACCTGCTGACACTGATGTTTAACCACTGGCTGAAGAATGGGAATATACCCCGACGCTTCACCAGGGGCGTCATCAAGTTGTTATGCAAGAACAAAAACGGAGGGGATGGGATAGATAATTTCCGCCCCTTGACTATGCTAAATGCAGATGTCAAGGTTTTGGCGAGGGTCTTGGCCAATCGTTTGCAGCTTGTCCTGTCTAGCCTGATTGGCCCCGAACAGACTTGTGCTGTGAAGGGCAGGACTATTCAGGACAACCTTCACATGATACGCCAGATCATAGAAAAAGTCGACGGAGAAGCCGCGCTGATCAATTTGGATCAGTCCAAGGCATTCGATAGGGTGGACCACCGCTTCCTCGAGGCTGTTCTCGCATCTGCCGGCTTCGGGCCGCACTTTCGCTCCTGGGTCCGGCTCTTGTACAAGTCCCCTGGGGCTCTGGTCGAGGTAAACGGGGTGAGGTCGGAGCCTTTCTCTTTGTCTCGCTCTATTCATCAAGGTTGTCCACTTTCGCCTATGCTCTATGTTCTTGCGTTGGAGCCCTTCCTACGCAAGTTGAAGGCGAATCCGGTCCTTCGCGGAATCTCGGTGCCTGGCGCCACCAATGCTGCCAGGTATTCTGCCTATGCCGACGACGTGTCGGTGTTTGTTAAAAACACCACCGAAATCCACGAGGTTGGCAAGGAGATCTGTAGGTATGAGATGGTAGCGGGGGCCAAGATCAATCGCGATAAGTCTGTCGGCTTGCGGTTGGGCGAGTGGGAGGGTGTTCCTCTCCCCGGGCCATTCAGCTGGACGGACGGCCCCGTCAAGATACTCGGTATCTGGTTTGGGCCCGGACTTCAGCTGGACACCAACTGGTCGGAGGTTCGGAAGAGGGCCGAGGAAGCAGCTCGCCTGTGGACTCGAAGGAATCTGTCCTTGAAGGGGAGGGCGGAAGTGTGCATTTCGCACATCTGCCCGATTCTCCTTTACCGTCTCTCCGTTCTGCCATTCCCGTCCACCGAACGAGTCGTTCTCATTAGAGTCCTTTTCGACTTCCTATGGAGAGATAAGGCTCATCTGGTGCGTCGCGAGGTCTGCTGCCTCCATCCTACAGAAGGCGGTCTAGGTATGCCCTGAATCGAGACTCGTCAACACACGCTGCGATTGACGTTCCTGCAAAGGATGTTGTACGAAGATGGCGAGGATGAGGAGTGCGTTTTCTGGAAGGAAGACGCTCGCCGAGCCTTACCGTCTTTGGAAAGTGTGCACGCGGGACAGGTAGAGGTAGACAGAACACCTGAAGTCGAATGCCCGTTCTATGCGGAATGTCGAGATGCGCTGCGCTGCCTCTTAGAGGTGAAGGATCGCCTCTCCGACACCGAGGCGTTGTCTCAGAAGGCGTTATATCGGGTTCTAGTTAGGGTGGGGGCTAAAGACAAACTCCAGGACGAGCTCGGTCTTACGAACGAGGAGTTTCGCTCCGTAGTGCCGTGGGCGCCCGGGTTGAAATGCCTCAATAACGACGAGGCATCACTCACCTGGCAGGTGTTGCGAGGGGCTCTCTGGGTCGGCAAGAAGCTTTACGCAGCGGGTCTGGTGGCCATGCCAATGTGCGTGCGCTGCGGTGACTGGGAGGAGTCCATTGCACACGCCTTCCTTCACTGTAGTGTCGTACACCCGCTGTGTCGGCTGATTGAAGGCTACATGGTTCGCATCTTGGGCGGAAAGTTCTTTGTCCTTGATGCCAGCACCGTTTGTTCCAATGTGGTGCCGCCTATGTCAAAGGACCAGCTGTATGTACTCTTGTGTTTGCTTGGCATCATGCGAATGGTTGTGTGGACGACCCGACAGAAGGAATTTCACGGAGACGAGAGGTTCTCCTCTTCTCAACTGGTCGCTTTCTTTAAGCATCAGCTTAAAGTTAAGATCAGGGCGGAAAAAGTGCGTCTCTCTTCGCTGAAATTCGGCAAATGTTGGGTGAGTGTTTCGCAATTGGTGCGTGTGAGAGGAGCTGACCTTGAGTGGTTGTTAGACGCAACTTAGGAAAAGGATTTTGGGCCACGGCTTGAAACCTCAGTCACCCTAGACTTGACCAAGGTAAGATTGACCAACTCTGTCAGAACTAGCTAGAGAATGCAAGTGTTTAGGCTCCCTTATTTGTCCCACATGTATTTATTACCCCATCCCCTCCCAACCCTTTTAGGTGACAGATGTTTTTGTTCTCTGGAGTGACCAGACATGACCAATGTCTGACATTTGTTCCAAGTTAACCAGGATTTCTGCCGCATTTTCACAATTGGGTGGGACCCGATACTAACACATTTATTTATTTTTCAGGTTTCATTATGTATATTCATTGTATCCCCCGCCCTGTTTTTCTGTAAATAAAATTTCATATTAGGATTCTAGTGGAATACTTGAGGTATTTTGGCAATTGCGGTGCGAGGGTTTCTGTTACAAATGTGGTATTATGGTGAAAGGATTATTGTCAGTACGATTGGGTCCATGAGAGCGTCTAGCTAGTTATGAGTTAAGACTAGAGAAGACCACTCCTTTTCCCCCTCCCCCAACTCCGCCCTTGTGGCACATTTTGTTATTTTATAACGAATAAATATTAAGATCAGGGTGTAGTATCTGTTCTCAGATTACTCACTGGACGATCGCTTATGGGGCTGAGATTCGATCTCTGATACAGGCCGGTCGCAGGGATTCGTCCCTGCGCTGGTAGTATCGCAGCTACGTCTAGCTATGACCAGCTTTGACAAGCTATGACCAGCTAAGACCAGCTAAAGACCAGCTAAGACTAGCTATGACCAGCTAAAGACCAGCTTGGACAAGCTAAGACCAGCTAAAGCCAAAGCACTGCGGCCCGGGTGTAAACTCGGAGCCATTCCCCCTCCCTTCCCACGTTAAACCCCGACCTTGTGTCACAACCTGGCCCTGTGGGAGGTCAAGTAAATCCAAAGGCTAAGATCACGGTGTAGTATCTGTTCTCAGATTACTCACTGGACGATCGCCTATGGGGCTGAGATTCGATCTCTGATACAGGCCAGTCGCAGGGATTCGTCCCTGCGCTGGTAGTATCGCAGCTACGTCTAGCTATGACCAGCTTTGACAAGCTATGACCAGCTAAGACCAGCTAAAGACCAGCTATGACTAGCTATGACCAGCTAAAGACCAGCTCCTTGAGTCCAGGAGGCCCCCCGGGCTGTGTATTAAGTTACGCTCCCATTTTTTTTCGTCTGCCAACTGGATGCTAGTTGGAACACACACACACTCTCTCTCTATACTTCTGACTCTCGGCATGCCACACCTACTGGCTGTCCGCACGTCGTCCGCAACCTTTCCCCGTACACACTATTGTTAGTAATTATTACGGGAGGTTTCAATATTCGGACTCGACTGGCAAACCCGCGACTCCAGCAACCATCTGCAACGACCGGCAGCGATCACCCGCCGACCAGCAGCAATAACTAAACCTGCCGACCAACAGTGCTAACCAAACCAGACGACCAGCAAATCCCACCTGCGACGACAAACCAACATTTCCGTACACTATTGTTAGTAATTATTACGGAAGGTTTTTCGACACTCACTTCAGCAACCTCCAACCGTCGACACGACCGGAGCAACGGCAATCATCAACCTCTAACCGTCGACAAGACCGGAGCAACCGCAATCATCAACCTCCAACCGTCGACACGACCGGAGCAACGGCAATCATCAACCTCTAACCGTCGACACGACCGGAGCAACCGCAATCATCAACCTCCAACCGTCGACACGACCGGAGCAACCGCAATCATCAACCTCCAACCGTCGACACGACCGGAGCAACGGCAATCATCAACCTCCAACCGTCGACACGACCGGAGCAACCGCAATCATCAACCTCCAACCGTCGACACGACCGGAGCAACCGCAATCATCAACCTCCAACCGTCGACACGACCGGAGCAACCGCAATCATCAACCACCAACCGTCGACACGACCGCAGCATCCGCATCAACGAACCTCCAACCGTCGACACGACCGCAGCATCCGCATCAACCAACCTTTCCCGTATACTATTGTTAGTGATTACTACGGGAGGTTCCGCATCAACAACTTCCAACCGTCGACTCGACCGGAGCAACCGCATCAACCAACCTTTCCCGTATACTATTGTTAGTGATTACTACGGGAGGTTCCGTATCAACAACTTCCAACCGTCGACTCGACCGGAGCAACCGCATCAACCAACCTTTCCCGTATACTATTGTTAGTGATTACTACGGGAGGTTCCGCATCAACAACTTCCAACCGTCGACTCGACCGGAGCAACCGCACATCAACCCTCAACCGGAGCGTCCGCATCTGCAACGTCGAACCAATGACTCAACCGGAACGTAAGCACCTCAACGTCTAACCGTCAGCATTACCAATATATCCACTACCTTTCTCCTTCAGTTATTAAACCCTGCGTAAATCATACACATCTTCGTTCCGTTGCCCATATTGTTTCACCTGGTCAGATCATAAAGTAAAAATGTGGCGGGCTCCTTGTGACATCGTCATAATACGACACGGGGGCGCTCGGGTCATCGCGCCCCCTACAAACTTTATCAAGGAACAACTGTAAATTTTCCCAAACTTTTCTGAGAGGGTTACCAGTGGTTGTTGGATATATATATATATATATATATATATATATATATATATATATATATTGTAGTAGAAATCTGGTTGCCTAGTGTGGTTTCCTTTTGTATGGCCTTGTGTCAGACCATCAGGCTCCCATGTACAAGCATAATTGATACTCTTTTAGGATATCAATGGTTCTTGACAAGGCTAGCAACAGTAGAGAATGGACAAACATGAATGGTGCAAGAAAGGCATAACAAATATAAGTTTATTTAATAACAAACTGACAGGATGAAGGAGGAAAGAATGCGGTGTCGAGTTCCTGTCTTCTGGATAGTAGGTCTGACAAATGTGTGAAGCATGTGGTTGATGTTGATGTTGAATGTTATTGCACACCAAATTGTAATGGTTGGTGCCAAATGTTCCTGAAGAGAAAAGGAGCCAGAGAATAGAAGAAGAATCAATGGAGACTTAGAAATAGATTAACATGGTAAGTTATGAAACTCCGACATGAGTTCGACCAGGATAGAATCACAGAGTTTATAAATTGCAAGAGAAATGTTCATCAACATAGAATGAAGTATAGACCAAAGGAAAGATCCAGAAAATACAAGTACCTCGTGTGGAGTCTCGTGAGTTCTTAACTTACTTGTTGCTTTGGATGGGAGGTAAGGTTCGCTTGATACTGTGACAACGATTGTTTGCATGCCATCGATGAGTTAACGGTAAGAGGACGGTTAAGTGTTGATAGAAAAATGAATTCTCTTACGTACTTAGTGTTGATAGAAAAATGAATTCTCTTACGTTCTCTTAGATGGATGTAAGTACATAGAACTTGGACTTTCTCTGTCGCTGTAGTTGACAAATGGAGATTCTGGAAGAATTTGAGACAAATGCTTCTTGCTTTTCTTTTTTTGGAAGAGAATCTCATATTATGTAGGAAAGTCGGAAAGGTTGGGCTAGAAACGAGTCAAGGATGGTGAAGGTAGCTTCAGGCAAAGAAGTTGACTATAAAAGGTCTATTAGTAAAGTCTAGGTGTTTGAGTCGTATGGTGAAGAGAGAGATGGGAAATGCAGATTGTCTGTCCGCATGTGGATACTTATTGCTGGGGATACAATAAGTCACGTGACCTTTGACTGGCGGCAAATGCCAACTGTCAAACCACTTTGAATGGGTGTCCATTCAAAACAGTCACGTGCCTTAATGTTGAAAGTGTTGAGTCATTGCTCAAAGGCTAGAAATGACGAAGAAGAAAAGGTTTGAGGCAACCGTTGACGGAAGGAGGGGTGTGCCGATAATATATATATATATATATATATATATATATATATATATATATATATATATATATATATATATATATATATATTGAAAGAGGAAGTGGATCATGTGTTTTTTTGTCTGTTTTTTTTTACCATAAATAATTATACTTAATCTTATTACAACAAAAACCAAGAGAAAAAAATAAGATAAAGTATTAATGGTATGAAGGAGTATTGGAAAAATTTGGCTGAATTAAGATACCTTCCTGCCCCAATAAAAAAGTCTGATCTAATATTTGGTTATGTCAATGTGATCAGATTTTGAGAAATGGGTCAGGTCAAGAACTTTCATCACATCATCGGACATCATCTACGTGAGAAATTTGTTTTTTTATATTTCCCTAAATATTTAGTGGCAGGTTATTTTATGTTTTAAATAATCAAAATAAATAAAATAGACATTAAAAATTAAAGAGAATTCTATCCGCTTTTAAATTTGTTTTTTAAACTCTCATAAAAATATTGTTCTGAGGAAAATTATTTTTAATATATTGATTTACATGGTTAAAAATGATTAAACTTTTAATTAAAGTAAAGAGAAAATAAAGACCAAAGTATAAAGGAAAAGGTTAAATAAATTAAATTGTAGAAGAAATATGCATTTTTTAGCAGATTCTTCTTTCTTTACTTTCTTTCTCAACTGATCATAAAATATTTCAAACAACTTAACCTTTAAGCTTTCTTAATTGAATATTTATTGCTTCATTAAAAAAACAAAAGTTATGACTTAAATAGGCAACATGTACTGTTAAATCAAGTAACCTTGATAAGGAGGGAAACAGTGATAAAAATGATGTATTAAAAATATTTCTAAAACATTTATTGTGATCACCCAGTGGAATTTAATAATTTATTCATGTAAATATTGTGTGAGAGTAGAGAAAGAACATAACTCAACTAACAAATGCACGCAAAACAAAAAAATCGTAATAAAAAAGAAATCCACTCGCAATTTTGTTTTCATTTTTTTTTACAGTTGATTATTGTTATTTTCGTTTACCATTTTTTTACAGTTGATTATTGTCAAAATTGGAATGTGGCAAATCTAATCAGCATTCAACTGAGAATTCTATAGTTTTTTCACCATTTAAATCATTTAAAAGGTTTGAGATGTTTGATGTTGTAGAATTAGATTTCTACATTCTCTGTTTTAAACCTGTTAAAAGAGGATCAAGGCTAAGTATTGTCAGTTTGTGCTGAACCCATTAAAATCAGCTCCAGGGTTCAGTACGAAACAATGCTTTCTGATTGGTTCATAAATAATTATGTCATGTTTCTGCCTACGTCCGCACAGTTGAGTTCAATGCGCCAAAAATTGGTAAACATTCTCTCAAGCCTCCCATGTGATCAAGAAAATTCATAAATATGAAACTTCGACATGACTTAGTGAGTCCTTAGAATAATCAACTTATCGCACGAATCCATGAAACCCAAATTCATTGCTAAAAGTTAAATTTTATTAACATCAACCCGGCTTGTGGAATTTCTTTTCAGCATCAACTCATCTAGTAACTAATTTAACTAAGACGAGATTCAGAAACCAACTCACTCAATATCTTAACAACATAAAGGAAATCATAACTATATCAGTTGAATTGAGACAACTCTACAGTAAGTCAAGCAATCTATTTCATTCACTTTCACCATCAACATAAACTGTTTCATTCCTTAGCTATCGAATAACACCTTTTATATTACACTTGATAACACAACCAAGAAAAATTGATTTATTTCAATAGGAACGTGTGGTTTTGGGACAGCTACCTTGTGGTATAGTTCATAAGCCGGCTGCCGATCCGGGTTGATCTCTCATAGTAGTTCCCACTGGTTGGCGTGGCGTTCCTCCTGCTGACTGCTGCTGACTGCCCAGACTGACCGTGACAGATCTCTTCCCCGGCCTCCCGTTGAATGCTTTGTACTTCCCCGTGTGACACTTTTTATGGCGTTTTTTATTGCCTAACGGGCTCGAAAAACGACGCGAGTATAATTAAGAGGGAAGCATTTTTATTGGTCGAAAAACAGAAGCACTTTGAAATATTATTTTATTTTTCGACCGGAACTCGTGCGTCGGGCCTATGCTTAAACGACGATAATGGTCATTTTGTGACGGGGCCTTGTCCCGTTCACATCCGACTCTCGCTCTTGAGTATGTTAGTTTATTTGCCTGCAAATCAGCCGAGATATGTCTTATTTTATTTCATAACATCAATCGCAATATTTGCAAAATTTGCAACTTATATTTTCATATGTGAAAGATTAATTTGATGAAAAGAAAGCAGGATACATGTTGAGAATCTTTTTTTCAAGGCTATTTTATTTATTGACATTTCAACTGAAAACTTTTCAATTTTATTTAGCATTAAAAATACCTAATCCGATATTAAAAAGAATGAAAATTCTTTATCTTTCAAATAAAATTTTAAGTCTAATAATGCATACGATTTGTTGATATAAGCTGTTATTTTTAAAAAAGTTTTAAATAGCAGTTTATATAAACAAACTGTATGCATGTTATTTTTTATTAGTTCAGTTTTTGTTGTTAGTTGATATTAGGAGAATTTAGTTTTAAGTAACTGACTTCATTCAAAAATAGATCACTTTAATTGTATTGTTGAAAAAGTTGTGAAAATTCATATTTTGTTTATTAATCCTAACATTAAAGGATGAGCAAAATAAGCAACATTTTTGGCACATTATAACCTTTTTAATTTAAAAACGTGAAAATATGAGTCAAATGACAAAAATAATTTGTGAAGTAAATGATTCACATTCAGGTAGACCAGTTGAGGTGGATAGTAATTAAATCATGACATTACTTGAGAATAATCAATGTTATACAATGTGCAAGACATACAATATATATTTAAAATATCCAAATCAAGCATTGCAAATTATTTGCATTAACTTGGTTATGCTAGTTGCTTTGTTATCTACTAGATTTTATTTTTTAAATAAATTGTGATAGGCAATGAAAATCTACATGGAATGCCAGACATTGAGGAATGGAAGGTAATCAAAATCAGTCATTGCTGACAATATCAATGGTCAATTTTTATCCATAAAAAATAATGTTGCAGGAGCTTGTTGCAGAAAACCAAACATTTGATTCAAACAAGTACTGTTCCCACTTGAAGACAGTTGATGAAAAGCACCCAGAAAGAGTTAAGAAAAACAGTATAATATTCCATCAGGATAATACATGTTTCTTTGGTAACAAGACAAAAATTGGCTTGGCTGGAAGTTTTTATTTATTTATTCACTAGATATTGCATCTTTGGATTACTGTTTATCCCAATCATTACAGAATTCTCTTCGGGGAAAAAAAATTAAATTTCTTGGAAGATTACAAAGAGTAGTAGGAATATAAAAATTCTAGAAGGATGGAATTATGAAGTTGCCTGAAAGAATGGGAAATAAAATGGTGCATATGTAGTATAATAATGTTAATATTAAAAATGAAAAAAAAAATCCTATTTTTACTTAATAAACCAAAGCAGCTTTTTTAAAATTTAATTTAATTTTTTTTACAGTAAGGTTCACCCTGTACATGGCCCAGGGGCCACTCGAGGTAGAAGGTTACATTAATGTGTAGTTTATATGACTAGGAGTGGAAGGTAATGGTTAACTATAGACTTAAGATTGTAGTGACCGGAGAAATATCCTCTTCGGAGTTTGTTCCACAGAGCAGTAGTTTGCAGGACAAAGCTGTTTGAGTGGAACTTACTTCTTGATGATGGAATATGGAGGGAATGTGGGTGGTTTGCTACTATGTAAGTGGCATGGTGGGTCCTAACCATGAAGGTTAGACTTGGTGGAACCAAGGAATATATTTTGTCCATGGAAGTAGTAATAGAGCAGCGAGAGGCTCATCCCATCCCTCCTGTGAGAGAGAGAGAGGGAGGGGGAGGTTGGATGTCCCATGTTTGTAAACAACTAAACATATGTGGGATGGGAGATTAGCTTTTCAGCTTTTATCCAAAATAAATATAATGAGAATTTTAAAATGTAACACTTTAATTTTACCAATAACAAGCAAATCATTGCTGATTTATTAAACTTAAACATTTCTATTTGGACATTTCATTATAAATTCATCACCCATTGCAAAGATTTGTTTTTATTTAAGTCCTACTCTCATTTAATTTTTAAAAGATTTTTGTTTTATTTTTCAACTGCTAAACAACTACAGTGTAACCCGGATATAAGAGAGTTGCTGGGACCGTAGAAGAAGTCTCATATATCCGGGTTTCTCTTATATCCGGGTTTGGTCTATTATATATACATTAACACAGGCTCTAATTTGGGACCAGAGAAAATCTATCTTATATCTGGGTTTCTCTTATATCCGGGTTTATCTTATATCTGGGTTTCTTATATCCGGGTTACACTGTATAATGTTATAACAATGCACAAACAATAAAATTTGTCATATGTTTCTGATATTAATTAAATCTGTGGTGAAAATTACTGAGTCATCAAAATATATATGAATCAAATCTTATATGTTATTTCATAGAAAAACTCAGAGGGGAAAATTAAGAAGGAAATTTTTTTTGTAAAAATAAGCTGTTAAAGTTTTAAAATCAATTATGGTATTTTACTCAAAACTATATTTAGTCTAATTTTATTCAAAACATACAAATTATTATAATTACTTTTAGAGTACAAATTGTACAAAACTTCAGGAAAAGATACACCACATAATGTATAGTACCTCCAAGAAACAGCCAATGTAGAATTCCAGACATAGTTCTCTTGAAAGTGATCCTATGTCTTCACACCAGTCCTTTGGAAACTTTACAACATTTGTCAATGTATTTGGCTTGTATTCAGCATGAAGAAAATATAATTGTTTGCTAATAATGTAACAATGAGGACCAGCTGACAACAAAAAAAAATCACTTCTTAGTTGCACTTGAAGCTATTATCAAGAGAAAAAACAAAATTTTCTTCTTTTCTTTCTGTAGGTATTTCATAAAGATTTAATAAAAGAATTTATATATATACTTACTGAAATAAATATAACTATAATTTTTGCTAACCTCCTGGAGAACAACTCACTGCCAATTCTTGGTCTCATGTTTTCATCTGGCATGAAGTGAAATGTTTATATTAAATCAATCACTAAGTCTGCTGTTAGGAAAGTCAGTTCATTATGTTGTGTTAGACAATTTTTCTTGCCAGGATCTATCTTGCACATTCATCCATGCATCAAATATTGCTGCCATATCTGATCTGGTGCTTCTGTTTTATATCTAGACATACTTGACAAAATTCAAAGAAGAATCTGCAATATTATTGCTTCTAACATGGCATCTTGGCTTCAGTCACTTTCCCACCACCATAATGTAGCTTCCCTTTGCCTTTTCTATAAATATTTTCATGGTAATTGTTCTGATGAGTTTTCCTTTTTGGTACCTTGACTTCAGAAATTTAAGTGCAGTACTAGATTGGTAGATAGGTCTTGTAATTTCCCTATTGAAATTGTTAGTTGTAACTATAAGTTATAGGTTATTATAAGTTATAGTTTCTTCTCTTGTAAGTCTCACTTGTGGAATTCTCTTCTGGCTTTCTGATTTCCTGGCAACTATGATCTTCAAAATTGAAAATGCAATGTCAATCATCATTTTCTATCTCCTTGAATCTTGTTTTTATATTTTCCGCTCGGTTTCTTTCACTTTCAGTAATCCCTTGCATCCTTGTGGTTTTTGTTGCCTTGCTTGGGGTGAAATGATTAAAAAAAGCCTTTTAGTGGGGGTCCAAAAGATTACTTTGAATAAGTTTGAAGGTTTTTAGCTCTGACAGTTTTAAATGACTAGCAATTAAGCTAAGAATCAGACTTAGTGATATACCTAGCTTTTTGCAACACAAGGCAATTGTGGAATTTGCTGCCCCTCTAAACAACAAATCCAAACTTTAACAGTAAAAATTTACAAAATATTGAGAAAGTAATCATATACTGATTAAAATTATATGAAAAAAATGTTTTCTTAAAGCTCTTAAGCTCTGTCCTTGAAATTAGTAATTAATCTTTGATGTATTTTGTGAGTGTATTTTGTTTGAATTTAAATTGATCAGGTTTGAATAAAATATTGAAAAAAAGATTAATACTTATTTTATATTATTTGTCCAGCAGTTTTGCTTTTCTCACCATATTGAAGGTTAGAGGTGAAAATGTTAATCTGATTATTGGTCATTTACTTATTATCTTGTCATGTTATTATTGTTTTACTCTTGCTTAACAGTCTTCCTCTGCAGTGTCTAAATAATACCACCAATTTGGTCAGCATTCAGATATAGTGGAATTTTCCATTATACTTATTTAAAGTAATCTTTTGCACCCTCACTGATCTACATCCACTTCACTAGATGTTCATTTGATCCTGTCAATTGGTATAAAAAGCAGGGTCAATTTAAATTCATCAGTTGGCCTTTCTTCTCATGAAATATTTATATTTTGTTCATCAACTCTCATAAAAGATGTGTTACATTTACTTTACAATTCTATTAAATGACCTCATAAAGAATGCCAATGAATTTAAAAACTTGTTCATCAAGTCATTGTCATAGCAAGTCTAACCTGATATAAGCTACATACCAGTAACACTACATTTTTATAAAATATATTCAGCAAGTACTTACTGTCAGTACAAATCCTATTACTACCATCACCTTAAGCACTAATTTACTCATATTTTCTGTAGTCATAGAAATCTGATGTAAGTTTTTTTTCACTCTTTTGACCTAAAATAACTAGCATATAAACAATAGGATTTTTATTAATGCACAGATTAATATATTTATGCACATTAGATTGCAAGCTTTACAAGTCTGCCTACATGAGAGTATATTTAGAAATAATAGCAAGAAGTAAAATTTATATGGAAGCTTTCGCTATATAAAGTAGAGGAATAGAAATAATTATTCTAGCATGTATCAAAACAAACACAAAATCTGTTTTGTTTCAAAATGGACAAGAAGTAAAATGACTTCAATCAGATGTGTAATTTAAAAAATAAAACATTCTAAATGCATGCCTAATTTCTTTCTGAATTTATTATAATAGCTGAATATCCATTCTAGGAAGAAAGAAAAATAAGTTGTCATAGTAATTCTCCTAACACTCTAAAATTTCTGTATAAACATCATTTTCAGCAAGATATTTATTTTATAAAGTACTTTTTGTCATTATATTAAGTCCACTTTAATTTTCTACTCTGGACATAGCTACATAGAGATGACCATGAGAGACACATTTGAATAATTTTGTAATGTTTATAATAGTAGTAGTAGTAGCAGTAATAATAATAATAATAATAATAATAATATTATTATTAAAAAATATAATAATAATAATATTATTATTATTATTATTATTATTATTATTATGATGATGATGATGATGATGATGATTGAGGCATGATGGAGTAATGGATAGCAGCTCAGATTGAGAAATCAGAGAGCCAAGTTCAAATTCCAGTTGAGTTTGTTACATTCACTTACATACAAATACACTTAGGAAAAGTATGAATCCATTTCTTCTCCCCTGCTCTATGTGTAAACAGCAGAAGAGACTGGATTCTGTAGTTTTGAATGACAACCAGTCTAGGAGAAGGACAACTTTGAATTCAAAACCTGAGGAGGGTTGTGTGTGAACATTTTGGTGCACCAGTTCTCTGTATTTGGTGCTTTCTAAAAGTGTAGTTGCTTCTGCACATGTCTTCATCACTGTAATCAAATCATACATGCAAGCAGTCTGACTGTTCAATTCTAAGAACTGAATTTCTGTACCCTTATACCTAAAAAATGACAGGAGAGTCCAGTATAATAATAAAAATGAATTCAGTAAACTTACTATTTTTTTTTACTTGTTTAGATAATTTGGTTAGTTTTAGTTTTAAAGAATCTTATTAAGCAGATTGTTTTGATTTATTTTAGATAATTCCATTAGTTATTTTTTAACTCTGTTCAACTAATTTGTAGTAATGGGAAATATCAGACAACAACAATGTTTATTATTATGATCACTGTAGTTTTCCTAACATATGACTGAATTTTGACAAATTATTTCTATACAAATGCAATGGATTAAACAAATTTTATGACAGAAACCTTATTTATTTATGGCAATTTAAAAAAAAATTGAATTAAAAATAAATAATGCAGATGAAATATTTATTAAAATATACTTTTTAAAAATTCTTATGCAAATTAAATGTTACTGCTTATGTGATAAATAAAAAAAATGTATAATAACTGTAATGCTAATGCTGAGCTTAATTTGTCCTATATAAATGACCTGTGTAGTTATAGAAATCCCGACCAATGCCCTTTATCTAACAAGTGCTTAACTAAATCCCTTGTGTATATGTGTTCTCTTTCATCAGTAGAAAATCCAAGGGTTTCTAAAATATATATTGGAAGCACAATGAATCAATTTAAAAAGCATTTCTATAATCATCTCGCATCTTTTACTAATGCAGATAAATGAAATATGACTTCACTTTCTTTATATTTTGGGAAATTGAAAGAGGAAAATAAAACACCTAAAGTTAAATGGAAAATTCTCAAACAAGCTAGAATCTCTAGATTGTTGAACGAACCATGCTTCCTGTCTCCAGGAACAAATGGAAATAATTAAGTTCTTGAATAGTGACATATTATTAAATCAACAATATGAAGCTACAGTAAATTGTAAACATATTAAAGAATTAACCTTACAATCTTGTTAAACTTCATAACTCAATAATCACTCCTCTTTTGTTAAATTATCTTTATATAAACATTTTAATGTTATCATCGGTGATTTATTCTAGCTTTAGGTATTATATTGGTTAGTATTCGTAAATTACTGGTAGTATGCTTAGTCATAAACTGGCTTATTTTTTTTTTTCTCTTGCTGTATTGATAATAGTTTCTAATTTAAAATTAATATAAAAATATTAAAAGTTTAAAATTCATTTTATATTTCAATTTATAATGTAATGTTGGTTTTATTAAGTATTGTATTATTCTTCTTAAAGTGTCCTTTATTTATGTTCCATGGATAATTTTCTTTGAATATGTGATTTCATAAAAAATGCCATAGAATTTGAAATGTGACGTTGTTAAGCAATGTATCTATTGTTTCATTTCCGTTCAAATTTGAATTCTCTTATTCAATATAATTTCATTGGCTTAATTTGTATCAATATCTTCTCATGTTATTATTTTCTTAACTTTCCTCTTCTTTGTATCTGTGTAATTTTGAATATACTCTTCTTTTTCTTTTGCCTTTCTTTTTTGTCTATTCTCTTGGTAGTAGGGTTTTATTTCTTATGCTTTCTTTTGCTTTGCTTTTATTTCCTCTTCCTTTTTCTTTTGTTGATTTCATATTTTCTTTCCTTTTTTCTTTATAAAAATCCGTTTTATCTTCTATGCAAAATTTTCAAAAAACGGAAAATGAAGTGATGTTTCATGAATTGCAATTTGTTGTGTCGGAAACCTACCACCCCTCTTGAAGATGAACTTGTCTGCTAGCAAAGACTTTATATAGTGGCACGTCGAGAGAAGGCGAGAGAAAGTTCTAGGCTGAGCTAGTTATAGACTACTCAGGCGATTTCTGTACCTTTTTACCAACCAATAAAACCCTTTTTATTGTTACGTGTTATTTGTCGTTTGTCTCTACAAACCCCAAACCAACATCATAACACAATTGTAAATAAGATTGTTTATTACCATCATTGTTAATTACCTGATGAGACGTTTTATTTAAACGTTGAAAGAAAATGTACTATTTTGTAGTAATTACTTACACGTTCTAATATATATATATATATATATATATATATATATATATGTTACCTCCCACTCATTTTATTTTATGAAATTTCGAGATATTCTTTTTTGTGTAGCTTAATGTATATATTATTCATAAGCATAAGTACTTGGAGAATTTAAATCATCAACTCTATTTGTCAAACAGGACCCCTAGTTACTGAAAATCTACCTTGAATTGTAAAATAAAAAATGCAGTAAAACTAAGACATTATTGAATTAAAATACCTTTTGATTTTATGCATAAAATATGGACACTGTTGTCTTTAGAAACTTTTTCCATGAATAATGAGTTTTAAAAAATTTTTTAATTAGAATAATTTATAAACTTTTAAAATTCAGTATTAATTTGTAGGGATCAAGTGATATTGTTATTAAATTAAAATTGTATTTAATAACCATAAACTGAAACGCTTACTACAATTCTACAACCTCGGTATTTTAATTTACTTTATATGTGTACTATAAACGTGTCTTTTTTTATAAATACGGTCGTCCATACACGACATTATCAGAAAATAAGAGCGGTAACTATAGTAAATTTAAAATTTATTGGTAATTTTCTAACATTTCCTCAACAGGAGTCTTCGTAAGTAAGACTATAAAGCCAAAGTACATAAAATTTAGGTATGTCCAATATTTCGCTAAAAAGTGGTATACCTTGATGACAAAAGGTCCCCAAATTGATAAAACAATTTTTAACGTTTAAATATTTATGTTGTTATTAAAGAGGAAAGACCAAAGTATTTTCTGAATATTTTTTCAGATTTTTTAATCCTTCCTATAAATGTTAAAAATTTTATTAAAAATCTTGTTTTTTTTTCGAGTCAAAAAATTTCGTAAAATCGAACTTATCGACATTTCTGTCGGAAAGATCATAGTTTGTTAGTTAAAAAATCATGAAAAATCAATTACACCTTTTTCTTTTGTTATCTTAGGAAATTTAGAATGATTAAAGTATACTTAATGTAATTTGAAAGAAACATTATTTACATTTTTAGCAGAAAATTTTTTAAGAGAGATATTTCCCACCAGGGTGGTCTATTTTGACAGGCGTTGATTGATGTACGTCAATATATTCACAACTTACGGTACTGAAATTTATTGTACGGTAGCGCCAAAGTGATATAATTCGTTCTAATTTTAAGTGAATCTGGTTAGTAGATTTTTTTTTTAAAAATTCATTTTCAAATTTTTTTTTTTTTTTTTACCTTACGTTTGAGGAAGAATTCTGCACTGAAAATAACATTTAAATTATGAAAGAAAATCAAATTTTACAAGTAAAAATAAAACAGTAAAAAAAATACATTTTTTTAAATTGAGGTTTATTATTTCAGTCATGAAATATTTTCCTGAGAATATAAAAATTACATGAAACACCATTAATTGAAACGGGTTAACTTAATGAAATGAGATTTTATTTCTTTTTTATTAAGGCAGATTTTTTTCTATTTATTAATAATTATATGGCAGTAATATGAGTTTTATTTTATTTATTAATAAAATTAACATGCTAATAGCAGCTATGTTGGTTTTGTTTTGACTCGACAAGTATTTTTTAGTTTGAGTAGTAGCGAGCTAACTCCAGAAAATTTAAACTCCAAAAATCGTTTTAATTGATAATTTGTCGTGTGGATAATAATTCCAAAGTAATGTACAATGAATTTATGCATTCGATTTCAAACTTGAAAATTTGGGTGGACTTCCAAGGGCGTTTTTTTTTTTTGTAATTGTAAATAGTCGATATTTTCTTTTATCCCACTATTCGATTATATTTGAATAGAAAAAGAAAAAAATTGAAAATAATACGACGATATTCAGAAAACTTGACAAGCGTTGTTTTCTTGTTACTGAACGAAGCAAAGCCATTTCTGAAGTAAAAAAAAAACTTGCTTCTATCAAAGGAAACTACTCATGTGACATTATTTCAACAATGTGCATCCGTACTTTCGTTGTAGACGATTTTAAATACAATTTTGGAATATTAAAAATTATTTTTAAAATAATTATGGTTGTCAGATTTTAATAAGCTTTCAAATTTATGATCTTTAAAAAGTAGAGAACATAATATATCATTTCCATAAGGTTGCAGAAAGAACTTAATGTATAAATATATAACAACCTTTTGTCATATTGTGTATTTAAAATTGAAAAAAAAAAGAAAATTAATGTAAAAATTTATTGTTCATCAAAAAACTTTTTTTCTTTCAGATAATAATTACCTTTGTATATATTATTCAGAAAAGCCATTAAAAACTTTCTTAATTAAATATTGTCTTAGTTTTATTGGGTTTTGTATTTTTACAATTGAGGTAAAAGTTTGGACAATTTCGGACATTTTTTTAACAAAAAAATCGATGATTTAGATTTTTCAGAGTTTTGTGCATTTAATTAAAAAAAAAAATTGAGGTTGCAAATAAATTTTTTTTTGTGTTTTCATAAAATTATGTTCGAGGGGGGTAACAGATATATAAAAAAAAATATTTATACCATGACTTTCAAAGAGACAAACATTTCTAAAATAAGTTCATTCATTTCTGAATAAGTTCTGAAGTTTTCATTAAAATCCAACAAGTAGTTAATTTTTACAAGAATTTCGAAATTAATGTGTCTTTCAACTGACAAAAAAACAACTAAAAAAAACGCTAAAAAGGTCAAAATTGGACATACCTAATAAAATTCAATAAAATATTAGAATGCTTAAAATATTTAAATTTTTAAAGATTACTGGATAGTCAAAATAAAAAAATATATATAAAAAGGCGTTTATGCTGTATTCATCATGCAATTTTATTACACTTATGTCGTTCTTGCTTAATTTTCCCAAACATCAGGCTGTCAATACATCATTCAACACATCAAAAAACAACCACCTCCATGTTAAAAATTGTTTTTCTGCGATATTTTAAATGTACGTAATATTTGTTTCAATTCAGATTAATTAAACTATAACTCAGCTAATACTACTCAGTAAAGTAAAGTATATTTTATTTTTGAAAGATTTCTTGAGAAATAGAATTATGTTATTGTTATGGTGTTGAAACCATAGAAAAATAACACAGACTCGGATATAAAGTTAAACGGTATATTATTCACGGAATCGTAGTACAAAGTAATGTGCACTGGATAGTACTTTCTTGCACTGGTGTCCTGACTAACTCATTCATACACTCACTCGGTAATACACTATGAGGACTCACACCTGGTGACTTCCTCTTGGTGACGAAATTTATTTTGTAAAAATACAAAATTGTGGCACAAGGCCGAAAAAGGGGAGGGGTGGAGGCTGGTCATCACTTACTATCTTATACCGAGCTATTCAGATTCACGACACTTTCAAACATTATAATTTCCACATTCACCAAAAGAACTCGTCCGTCACCATTCAAACCTCCATCCGCCAAAATACGACATTCTCACAAGGGGGACCTACAAAACGCGCCCCATGCTATAAAAATTTGATGATAATAATAAATACTTAAAAATCTATGATGAAAAAATGAGAGGGAAGGGATATGAACCCAATAATCAACTAAAAGATTAACATAATTCAAATTAATGATAAAAAATGTTAGTAGGGCCCGTCCAACCCTCAAAACAGAGAGGCCGCTGTATTCTGCCCATGGGACAAAATCAAGAAGCTCTTTCTCTAAGGGAGTGGGAAAGGAGGAAATATAAACGGACATGGGAAATTTGAAAGCTGACCCAGTCGAGATGAAAAGTGGGGCCAACAAACTGGGGAGGTTGGGAATCTCGACTTGGATCATAACAAAAGAGATAGCCGGGCAAAGTCCAGGAACAACACTTACTCACATTAACTAGGTACACAAAAGCTTGTCTAACCTAACCAAGGGGAGGGCTCCACAGGAAACCACCCCGATGTGACATAGGTTGACCTAGAAGAGAAAATCAAGGCTAGCCCCGTTTAAATGAACCAAGCTCGCCTCAGTCACCAACCTTTCGCTGAAGGCTGTCGAATGCAGGCGTTTTCTATCAGTTCAAATCCCCATCTTGAGCTGATGCTCAAAGAATCGGCTCAGATCCTGATGAGAAAGACGGGTGTCTCGCAAGACTTCCTCCTGTTGCGTCGTCCAAATCACCATTCGGGCCGTGGCTAGCAGCGTCAGAAACACCATTCGTTTCACCCCGGAATACGGGGGCGTCACATTGTCACACGCATATGCGCGATCAATGAGCACAAGCTTTTCGGGAGCGAGATGAGCCGTCAGCTCGCCGACAAAGTGCCATAAGGGGCCGATCCGGGGGCAATGGTAGAAGGTGTGCGAAGCCGTTTCCTCTAAATCAAGGCCACACCGTTTACAGTCTGGCAAATCCGCCAAGCCCCATATGAAAACCTTGTCATTGAGAGGCAGCCGATTCCGAGCCAATCGCCAGGTAAGCGAAAACTCAGGGTTACTGATGTAATCCGCCGCTGGCACCCAAAACCAGTAAGAGAGAAAAAAATCCTCCGACAAGCAGAGCGTATCACGTAGGATAACCTTCGCGGCCCCCTCCACAAACAAACGATAGAAGACCTTCCTAGGCCGTGAAAGGTCACTGGACCGAGGAATAGCCAACAAGGCCGACCGACACTCTCGAAGGAAATCTGATTGATCCCGGGGTTTACGATGGCGCTCAACACGCGAGATGGGGAGAATGATAGTATGGGAAAGGAACGCGTCCCTAACAATCCCCGCCATAATCGAATCTCCTCCTGTCAACGCGCGGCGTAGGAAAGCAAACCTCGAGGCACGTTTGTAGCTCTTTAGGTGTGGCATTCCCAGCCCCCCCATGACACGGACGTTGTACACAGACTCGTCTGTCGACCCGATTCCCGCGTCTCCTCCATAGAATGGAGGATAGCGAGCGCTCGATCGCCTTCCGATGGTCATCACAGAGAGGAAGTACGGACAATCGATAAAGAACAAGAGGGAAAATGTATGTAACACACACCTCCGCCCTGCCCTTCACGGACTACCTCCGTCGACGCCAAGTCTGACCGGCGGCGTCCACCTTTGCTCGTACTTCAGACCAATTTTTCTCCAGCTGGAGGTCAGGTCCAAACCACACATCAAGAATGCGGACAGGACCGTCCGTCCAACTGAAGGGCCCTGAAAGATCGGCCCCCTTCCAAGCACCTAACCCTTAGCCGGACCACTTGTCGCGATTAATCTTGGCCCCTGTCATTTTCTCGTACCGGTCAAGCGCCTTCTGTACCGCCTCGATGTCGCTGCGGGACGATACGAAACCAGATACGTCACCGGCGTACGCGGAAACCCTGGCTCGAGCCCCTCCAGGAACGGCGATTCCGCGTAGGGCCGGATTGCACGCCTTGTATCTCAGCCGGCGAAGGAGAGGCTCCAACGCCAAAGCATAACGTAGAGGCAACAGTGGACAACCCTGACGAACCGACCTAGACGGAGCAAAAGCACTCCACAGCTCCCGTTTACCTATACCACAGCACAGGGGGAGCGATACAGGAGGCTAATCCAGCGGCAGAAGTCGGGTGCAAATCCGGCGGCCTGCAGGACAGTAGCAAGGTAGCGATGGTCAACCCTATCAAATGCCTTGGACTGATCCAAATTGATCAGCATGGCCTCTTCGTCGTCTTTTACACCCTCTATGATCGTGCGGATCAGATGCAGGTTGCTCTGAATTGTTCGGCCCCTCACAGAACAAGTCTTCTCCGGACCCAACAGAGACTCGGCAACTGACTGCAAACGCTCCTGCAGGATCTTGGCCAAAATCTTTAACTCTGTGTTTAACAGCGTGATCACATCCCTGGAAAACCGGTCAGGGAGGGACCCCTGCTGGAACCAGTTGTTGAACACCACAGTCAAAATCGGGACAAAAATTTGCGACAGCCTCAAGTACAATTCTATAGGACAAACCTTCCAGACCGGGAGACTTGCCTCTGCCGACCTTCTTCAATGTCGCGTAGACCTCGCCTTCCGTGATCTCTCCCTCGCAGCTAGCCGCTTCAGTCGGCGAAAGCCGAGGAAACACAACCAAATAGCTGCGAAACTCGTCCTCACGAAGACCAGGTTCCTTGGTAAATCGGCTCTCGAAATGCCACCGAAACGCCTCGCACATGTCGTCAGTGGCCCGAAGAGTACATCCCTCCGGGGTTTCGACTTCACGAATGTAACGATCGCCACCTCGACGGACCTCTTTCTTGCGCAGATCTGCGCCTATGTTCACAGCTTCGGAAGACATCTTACTTAACCTATGTCTAATTACCTGGCCCATGTAGCGCTCGCTATTCGAACGCTCCACGGCCTCCCTAGCTAAGGCTATCTCTAGGGGACCCCCCCCCCCCAGCTTCCGCCCGGGAAAGACTAGCTGTAAGCGTCTTCACCTTTTCAGATCTATCTAAGGAGAGCCGTTTGCTGAAATCCGTGGTGAAAGACCTAATTCTACATTTAAGACGGTACCACCATCTATTCCCGATAACCGCCCCCACTAACTCCCGCTGCACTAAGCTAGTTAGCTGCTCCTGGAAGTCCCGCCTGTCCAGTAAAGACAGATTGAACTTCCAGTAACCAGCCATTCAAGGCCTATGGTCTAACGCCACACGGGCACAAACGAGTTTGTGGTCCGTATAGTCTACCCAGTGGAACGTGGGACAATCTAACAGATTTATGTCGGCTGATCTGACTAACATCCTGGCAATGTAGCTAACTACATTGCCAGGAGGCCAAGTATTCGTCCACGTCCACATTTCCCCCCCGGTGTGATCGACCCGGTATCTATCGACGAGACCAAAATCGTCGATCAGATCAACCAAGCTACAATCACCCCTTCTCCCGCTAGCACCCGCCCCCGATCTAACTTGTGGTCCAGAATGGCATTCCAGTCCCCCATTAGAACTAAGCGCGTTGAATCCACTAGGAACGGCCCCAACCGCCGAAAAAACGAAACCCGCTCATCCCGGTCGTTGAGCGCATAAATCGCAACGGCCCGAAACGAACAACTTTTCACGGCAATATCGGCCACGCCAAAGGACAAGAGATCCCGGAGCAGGCGGACCGCCTTACCCCGATCCCTCAGGCCCTTCACATTCAGAGTAGCTATCTTGATAGAAATCTTCTAAATCTGCAAAAAATAAAAAGAATAAGAACAAAAAACCTACTCAGATAGCGGGCGGAAATCTGCAGATGTCAGGACCCCGACGGATTGTCCCAGATTCCCTGTGCCCAAAATCGGCCGTCATACGACCGTCCAAGACAATACCGCCGACGTCCGTGGGGTATGTTAGTTTGATAGCTCTATATAGAGATGGATGGAGTAATACAGAGACTCTCCCAGAGCAAAAATGTCTTAGGATTTTCCAGTTCGAAAATTCTTAAATTTGCGTAGGCCTCCTTGGCCTCAAAAAGGTGGGTCCAAACTTTGAGGTAGCCCCCGGTATCCCTCACTAAGGTAATCACTCCAGGGGCGCGAGGGAAATTCCGGGGGTCCTCCACAGACTTGCCGTCGACCTTGTCCATCTTTAGTAAGAGCATCAAAAGGGCTTGTTTCTGTTTGGACATGTTCTTCTTTACTTCTTCCCGGTCAAACTTGCATATGGCTTCGGGTCCCGGGAACCTTTTCTTTTTCTTCTTCTCCCTTGCTGGGTGGGGAGGGGAAGAAGTGGATGTATGAGGATGTGTGTGGAGATGGAGCTGAGTGAGGAATTTGAGGATGAGGGGGAAGAAGCACGGACAGAGGAAACAGAGTGACGCCATGTTTGGGCTGTTAGTTCCTGGGTCGGCCAAGTAGGGACGGAAAGGAATCTAATTTTGTCTGAGTGCCTCTCCGCCCTACTCCGGCCGGCACGTTTTTCCACTGGATCTATGCCCTCCTCCTCCTCCCTAGTCCTCTTCAAAGAGGGAGTACGTGGTGGAGGCATTTCCTCCATCTCCATTTCAGAGTCGGAGTGTCGCTGCTGTTGCTTCTCTGATCGTCGCTTCTTTTCTTCTTTCTTGTCCTGCTTTGAGGATTTGGGTTTCTGTTGTTGTCGTGGTGGTGGTGGTGATGATTGCTGCTGTAGTTGTTTTTGTTGTTGCAGCTGAGGTTTTGGTTGCTGCTGCCGTTTCACCTCCTCGTTTCTTTTCTCCTGTTGCTCCTGTGGTGGTGGGCCCTGGGTTTTCGGAGAGGATGTGCTTTTTGATGCCTTTCCCCTCCTGACCTCCGTCCATTCATTATTGAAGGCCTTTTTTGCTGTTTCTGCTATTTCTGCTACTGCTGTCGTCGTGGTTTGCGTTTGGGGTTGTTGTGCTGCCTTCTTGCCGAGGCACTCCTTTGACATGTGCCTCGAGGCGCTGCATGTCCAACAACACGGTCTTCTTCCTTCGACCACCACGAGCATCCTAGTCTTCCGGCACGTTAGTCTGTTCGGGATATCTCCAAAATTGTCTCTGTCGAGTGTAATTTGGCTCACAATATCTCCAGTGGCAATGCCCGCCTTGCTAATGACCGCACAGACCTCGTTGACTTCACCGTACTTGGCGAAAAAAGCTCCTATGCGGTCCTCGCTGATATCGGCTGGTACTCCATGGAACGTCACTCGAGTCTTGCGAGTTCCCATATACTCTGTCTGCATTCTCACATTTTTGGTTGTGAGAATGCTTCCGGCTAGTTTGTTTTTTTTGCCTCTTCTTCATTTGCGAGAAGAATGTCCCACAATGCATTGGTCCTCCTTGCTAGCATCCTTGAGGCAACGTTTAATGCCTTTAACGCCTCCTCCATTGTTTCCCTGCTGACCCCAATTAATTTCCGACTTTTCACGTCGGAGGTCAGCAGGGAGATTGTCCTCGTAGTTACAGCGTTCAACACTTCGGGGATGGTTAGGAAATCTGTCACTTTTACATATTCCTCATATTTAGCTTTAAGACTGGCGTAATAAGCTGCGTCTTTAATAGTTTTTTTGTTTTCCATGCAGTCTCTCGAATTTCGCCGGATTCCGGCAGTGATTCGTCAGCTTCACTCATAGTATTTCTTTTATAAATTGGCTTTTTTCCCCCTTTTTTGTTATAATTCTTTTTTTAAAAAACAAAACAAAACAGAAAACGAACAGGCGGGTAAACAAAAGAAAAAGAAAACTTGGCTTGCCAAAAACCAAGTCACACGTCAAAATTAAAACAAAACAAAAATGTCAGATGTTCAAGACGAGTGTGGAGACGATAAAAAATAAAAAATAAAAAAGCAAATACAAGATTTTACGTAAAGATGGGACGAGGCGAGGTAAAAAAATGTTGCTCTTGCTTGCTTTAAAAATTAAAATAAAAACTTGACTGACCAAAAATAAAAGAAAACAAACTAGGAAAGAAAGAAAACGAGTAACGAACAAAAAAGATTAAACAAAAAAATGAAAAATTTAAGAAAGAAAAGGTTAAAAAATAATGTCTGTCACTTAGCGTAAATATGCCACTCGCTGAACAAAAAACAACCAGTTGCCGAAGCACGTCTAAAAATCAACGACGTAAATCCGACTTCCTGTTGGTGACGAGATTTATTTTGTAAAAATACAAAATTGTGGCACAAGGCCGAAAAAAGGGAGGGGTAGAGGCTGGTCATGACTTACTATCTTATACCTAGCTAATCGGATTCACGACCCTTTTATACATTACAGTTTCCACATTCACCAAAAGAACTCATCCGTCACCATTCAATCCTCCATCCACCAAAATACGGCATTCTCGCAAGGGGGGACCTACAAAGGCGCCCCATGCTATAAAAATTTGATGATAATAATAAATACTTAAAAATCTATGATGAAAAAAATGAGAGGGAAGGGATATGAACCCAATAATCAACTAAAGTATTAACATAATTCAAATGAAACATAACAGATGTTAGTAGGGCCCGTCCAACCCTCAAAACAGAGAGGCCACTGTATTCTGCCCATGGGACAAAATCAAGAAGCTCTCTCGGTAAGGGAGTGGGAAAGGAGGAAATATAAACGGACATGGGAAATTTGAAAGATGATCCAGTCGAGATGAAAAGTGGGGCCAACAAACTGAGGAAGTTGGGAATCTCGACTTGGATCATAACAAAAGAGAAAGTCGGGCACAGGCCAGGAACAACACTTACTCACATTAACTAGGTACACACAAGCTTGTCTAACCTAACCAAGGGGAGGGCTCCACAGGAAACCACCCCGATGTGACATAGGTTGACCTAGAAGAGAAAATCAAGGCTAGCCCCGTTTAAATGAACCAAGCTCGCCTCAGTCACCCACCTTTCGCTGAAGGCTGTCGAATGCAGGCATTTTCTATCAGTTCAAATCCTCATCTTGAGCTGATGCTCAAAGAATCGGCTCAGATCCTGATGAGAAAGATGGGTGTCTCGCAAGACTTCCTCCTGTTGCGTCGTCCATATCACCATTCGGGCCGTGGCTAGCAGCGTCAGAAACACCATTCGTTTCACCCCGGAATACGGGGGCGTCACATTGTCACACGCATATGCGCGATCAATGAGCACAAGCTTTTCGGGAGCGAGATGAGCCGTCAGCTCGCCGACAAAGTCCCATAAGGGGCCGATCCGGGGGCAATGGTAGAAGGCGTGCGAAGCCGTTTCCTCTAAACCAAGGCCACACCGTACACAGTTTGGCAAATCCGCCAAGCCTCATATGAAAACCTTGTCATTGAGAGGCAGCCGATTGCGAGCCAATCGCCAGGTAACCGAAAACTCAGGGTTACTGAGGTAATCCGCCGCTGGCGCCCAAGACCAGTAAGAGCGAAAGTCATCCTCCGACAAGCAAAGCGTATCACGTAAGGTATCCTTCGAAGGAAATCCGATTGATCCCGGGGTTTACGATGGCGCTCAACACGCGAGATGGGGGACTGATAGTAAGGGAAAGTAATGCGTCCCTAACAATCCCCGCCATAATCGAATCTCCTGTCAACGCGCGGCGTAGGAAAGCCAACCTCGAGGCACGTTTTTGGCTCTTTAGGTGTGGCATTCCCAGCCCCCCATGACATGGACGTTGTACACAGACTCGTCTGTACACCCGATTCCCGCGTCCCCTCCATAAAATGGAGGATAGCGAGCGCTCGAGCACCTTCCGATGGTCATCACAGAGAGGAAGTACGGACAATCGATAAAGAACAAGAGGGAAAATGTATGTAACACACACCTCCGCCCTGGCCTTCACGGACAACCTCCGTCGACGCCAATTCTGACCGGTGGCGTCGACCTTTGCTCGTACTTCAGACCAATTTTTCTCTAGCTGGAAGTTGGGTCCAAACCACACATCAAGAATGCGGACATGACCGTCCGTCCAACTGAAGGGCCCTGGAAGATCGGCCCCCTTCCAGGCACCTAACCGCAAACCGGACGGCTTGTACTCACACCTGGTGACTGACTTTACTCAGAGTTGGTAGCCATATTATATAGGTGTGGAAGAGTCCATTTGTAGGTAGGTCCCACAATAGTTATGTTGACAGATTTATCAATATAGATGATTTCAGATGATAATCAGAAAAAATGATTCCAATCAATGTAAAATCGGTTTGGAATACAACAATTCGTTTTGCTTATTGGAATCATTAAATTTAGTCTGATTCTGAAATTAAGGCTAAAATAAAATCTTCAAAAAAGATTTTTTATTTATTAAAATGCATTTTAAACCTTATTTATCGTTTTTTTAAGTACCTACCTTTTAAGGGATCCTTGTACTTCTGTGTGTCCCTCTGTTCTGCCTCCTAGACATCTGTTCGCTGAAGAAGATGGCCTTCTATCATAGCCACATGACCTGCTAGCACAGACGATCTTTATTGTGATATAGCTTCCATGCTCGTGGCTATCTTGAAAACTTTGGTATTTGTGATGAAATCACTCCAGTGCTTACTGAAAATGATGTGGACGCAACTTGATGGGAGGGTTCACATAGGCTTAAATAGCGCTGGTAAATGCTAAATCTGGAGAAATTAGATGTGTGTCGTCAGTGGGAAGTTTTAGTTTAAAACTATGCATATGGATGCTAAAGCATTTTCTTGTTATCATCCGTCGGCTATCTCTTTCTTGCCTTTTGTGTAACTGTGCTTTGCTTTCTTCAAGGGATTAGCTTCCTTGTAAATATCTTTTCTCCTTTAGATCGGTCAGTAGCATAATTATCCCAGTTATTTCGAAGCTGCGAGTGGCTTGTCAATTGAATTTTAAAATTTCGCTTTTGGTTAACCTTTTAGTTCTCTTTATCTGTCTATTAAGTAGTTATTTTGGTGTGTGCTTCCGATCAAATGACCTGTCAAAAGTCGTCTGTGCTTATGGATTTCCGTTTCAATGTTGGGTGTGGTGGCCAGATCAAAAACTTCTGTTCCGTGTTTTTGACAGCCTATGAATTTGAAGATTACATAGTGTTGTCAAGTAGCGTTGATGGAATTTTTGCATGGCTCTGATATGTTTTAGGAATGTTACAAGAGTAAAGAACACAAGAGAGTACATATACTCGATAAACCAAAATCATATTACTATCATTAAATATCTGTCCAAGCACGAAATACTAAGTAGCTTTTGAGATGTGGATTTGTAATCTTATCATCCAAAGAACAAATGAGGTTCAAATTGCTTCCAAAGTACGACAATGTATCCACGACTTTCAGCCAAATATTGTCCAGGAAAATCTCCAGCTCATGATACAAATTACTTAGCGCTGGCGGATACATCAATATCGTCTTATTCAAGCTTATCTGAAGTTCAAATGGTTTACAAGATTAGTTGAACTTGACCGAACATTAAGTGTTGCATATCACTGACTGTGTGGGTGACCAAATAGTCATCAGCATAAAGTCGATCAGAGTAGTTAACGTCTTTGTTTTGGATGCAAATCTCCTGAGGTTGAATAATTTACCCGTTGTTCCATATTGCACATAAATTCCATGGCTGCAATCCTTAAATGCATTTGCGAAAATGTAGAAAACAATGTCACCCCAAGAATATACCCCTGCATAGACCATTTTTATCTTAAAAGATTCAGTAAAGATGACGCTTATATTTACATATGCTTCGATGTCATCATGAAATGAACTCACCAGACTGTCAAAATGTGCAGGACATCCAAACTTGCCTATTCACAGTGCTAAATGGTCAACAAAAAGCTGAACTAAATCCAAATTTTGCTCTGAACATTTTCTTGTAATTGTCTAGCAGAAAAAATCATATCCATTGTTCATTTGTTTCGTATAAATCCATATTGAGATTCCGGAAGGATATTTGAAGATACCCGTTCAACCGTGAAAGGAGAATACAAGTAAATATTTCCCCAGCAGATATATATATATATATATATATATATATATATATATATATATATATATATATATATATATATATATATATATATATATATATATATGAGTATTCATATATATTACTCTTTTTACAGAGTGCACTCATCCTCGGCAAATACTGGGAAGTGACATTTTTTCGAAACAGATACTCTGATATCAGACAGAAGTATCAATTCGTACGTAAACAATCCTGCCAATTTTGATGGGTACTAGTCGTAATGTATTGAAACTAATTAACACTTGTGAATGCCATAGCAAAAATAAGCAATTCTTTTTTAAATTAACTCCTAATCCTTTTGACTCTCAATCTCTCTGTTCTATGCAAAATCTTTTTAATATGTCTTAAAATAAATCTATTTTTATCTCTAATTATTTAATTCTTCACATGTACAATTTCATCAGTTTTATTTGAACTTTCTGAATATTGGAAGAAGTTTTTTTTTTAAAATTTGTATTGCATTATAAAGTGAAAGATCTCAGCGCTTTCTTGCATCATCATGGAACACATTTATATTTTCGCGTTTTCTCTCTTGTTCACTGGTTAGCCTAACATCGCATTTACTCGATGTAAAAATAAATAGCTGTTGCTGGTGTCAAGATGCCAAAAAACCTACTCATATTCTATTGTCTCCTGATTTTCATTCCTCAGTTTGCCAAATGTGTTCTACTCGACCCGCCTTTTTAACATTTAAAATATTTCACTAATTCTTTCTTCTGAATAACAAAAATAAATAGAAACTGATATACCAAAGAAAATAAATGAAACAGAAAAAAAGGAACTCACTGGTTGCTTGAGGGAAAGATTTTTCTGAGAAATAGCCTGATGATTGGCTCTCAACGTTTACAGCGAGAAAAATAAAGATTTAACAAGGGTAGGTATGTTTAGTGTAGTATAAACATCAGATGTTATTTCAAGAATATGCAGTCTAGGGCCTCTCAAGCTTAGTTATTATCGGCACACCCCTCCTACCATCATCGTTTGCCTCAAACCTTTTCTCTTTCTCTCCTTTCATCGTCGTTGCTACCCTGTGAGCAACGACCCAACACTTTCGATGCTGAGGCACCTGACCGTTTTGAAACGAACATCCATTCAAAGTTCTTTGGACGGTTGGAATTTTGCCGCCAGTCAAACGGCCACGTGACTCATGGGATACCCGCCAAAAAGTATCCACGAGTAAGAGAGGACCTGCGGGCATCTAGTCGGGAAGACGTGTTTTTACATCTCTCTCTGCACATAAACTTCAACCGTCTAGACTTCGGCAATAGACCCTTTTCATAGTCAATTTGTTTGACGGAGCCACCTTCCATCAGTGTAGACTCGTTCCTAGCCCAACTTTCTGACCTAACCTCCCGTCTAGAGCAACAAGCATTTTCGTCACGAACCTCAGTATCGAACGGACCTGCCTAAACAACAAATAAGTCAGAAATCCACAAGCTTCCACACGTGGTACCTATACGTATACTTTCTGGATCTCTCCCCTTTTTTGGTCTATACTTCTTACAGGCAACGAACACTTGTGCATACTAATTTTTAATTTGTCTTGGTGATTTTCCTCGGTCGAAATCTCACAACCGACCGAATTAGTTCTGTCACTAAGTTTCTTCTGATCTTTCCTTTTCTACAAAAAAAAAAAGGACATTCTTAGGTAAAGTTGCCTCCCTTATACTGTTTATTCAAAAAAATAAAAGAAGGAAACTTTCCATATAACCTTTCTCCACGTTTTGGACTATTTCTTCTCCAAGGACACTTGGCGCCAACATTACTAGATTTTGGCGCGCAACAGCCTCCGACCATTAACGTCAGCCTCACATTGTGCAGATTTGGTTGAACCGCCTTTCCAGAGACCAAGAACTCTACTTTGCATTCCCGCCTCTACTGCACCCTACCAAAATTTGTTGTTGAAAAAAAAAATTTACATCTTGTTATGACTTTCCCTTATCTAATGGTGTTTGTCCACTTTTTACATTGCTACCATTGATGTTCTAAGGGAATATCAAAATACTCTTATACGGAGAAGTTTGGTAGTCTGACACAAGGCCATTCGCAAGAAACCGCACTAGGCAACCAGGCTCCTCCTACATTATAATGCTGGTTATAAAAAATCTGCATTTTTACTACGGTTGTGAATTTGGTTTGGAATAAATAAGTCTTAGCTTACTGGATTCCCACTTATTTATTGGACTGGTAACTGAGCAAATCATTTTTGATTAAAAAATGGTAATGCTGTTATTTTGAGCAATCTTTGTTTAATCCCTAAGAGCCTTTGTGAGTGCTTCCATAGTAGAACAGTGAGTATAGTAATACTCAAAGATTCTGATTTTGTTCTTCAATGTATTCAGCGAACATATAAGTTTGAACTACAAACTTAATATTTTAAATGTGCTACAAAATATCTTGTTTTATTCATGAGTGTGTTTTCATAATTTTGTCATTGCAAATATCTGGAAATATCCTGATTTTTTCCTTTTATTGTCATACGGATTCCAGTAAAATGGTGAAAACTTTGGTAGCAAGCAGAACAATTTAGACTTTCACACAAGATTGAAAGTCAACATTCATCACACTTATTATTTTGTGATAATAACTTAAAAAAATTTAAATAATATTTATTTTTCTTATTATTTGCACTTTATTAATTATAATTTATTTATTGATTCTGAAAGTTTCAAAATATTTCATACATTTGTAGGAAATTCCGTCATCCAGGTTCTTTTATATTAAAAATCCGAACGTCCGAATTCCAAACAATAATAAAATAAAAATAAAGAAAACACGGATATGCCTGTTAAATAAATCTTTTATACGTATTACAAACATATGTACATGAATTCAAAACAGTCAAATGGAGTAAAAATACTAATAGTCTTCAGTTGAAGTTTAAAATCTTTGGGTTGTTGTTCCACAGAAATATCTAAGGATTAGAAAATAATTTTAAGTAGTTTGGTCGACAGTTATAGTGTGGTTGAAAAAATATTTTTAAGTAATTGGTCCAGAGTAAAAAGGCGTGGTTGAGTAAAAAAAACAAACATTTAAGTAGTTGATCCACAGTAAAATCTGTGGTTGAGATAACACTTTGGTCGTGAGGGACGATTCACTGACCGTACTTGCTGTTGTTGTTGGAGATGATTCGTTTGAATTAGCCGATAAATGTTTCTTTCATCACGCGCTGGGAGATAGTAAAACCCTATTTGACCACCTTTTCTCTTGTGTTTGAACTGCTTGGAGACAGCCCCATTTCTTTGTTGAAAGTCGGAATCTGTGGGTTTTTATAAGAAATCATCCCCGAAAGTAGGCTTGAGAAAAATAAGGTTTTAATTTTCTCTGATTTGATTTAAATGGTGTGTGTTGTATTGTGGAATCTTTATGACATGTTTGTCTGTTATTGGGTAGAATAACATATAATAAAAGCATGAAAAAAATACAAATACTAATTTTTAATTTCTGTAGATACACAAGATAATATTGTTTTAGACTTTCCAAATTCAACAAAGAACAACAGTAGAAAGAACTAAATAAACGGTTGTCCTTTCCAAATAAAGCACCCTTGGCAAGGCACCTGGCCACATTCTACTCACATTTTTAAAGTTTAACGTTTTTAGGCGTTCACAAATTATATCAGTTTGGAAATTTTTATTGACAGAAATTTAGCATATAAGTGTGAGAAGACATCTTTCAATGACTTCGGTGGTGAGATATGTTCTTTGGAAATTTTTATTGACAGAAATTTAACATATAAGTGTGAGAAGACATCTTTCAATGACTTCGGTGGTGAGATATGTTCTTTGGAAATTTTTATTGACAGAAATTTAGCATATAAGTGTGAGAAGACATCTTTCAATGACTTCGGTGGTGAGATATGTTCTTTGGAAATTTTTATTGACAGAAATTTAGCATATAAGTGTGAGAAGACATCTTTCAATGACTTCGGTGGTGAGATATGTTCTTTGGAAATTTTTATTGACAGAAATTTAGCATATAAGTGTGAGAAGACATCTTTCAATGACTTCGGTGGTGAGATATGTTCTTTGGAAATTTTTATTGACAGAAATTTAGCATATAAGTGTGAGAAGACATCTTTCAATGACTTCGGTGGTGAGATATGTTCTTTGGAAATTTTTATTGACAGAAATTTAGCATATAAGTGTGAGAAGACATCTTTCAATGACTTCGGTGGTGAGATATGTTCTTTGGAAATTTTTATTGACAGAAATTTAGCATATAAGTGTGAGAAGACATCTTTCAATGACTTCGGTGGTGAGATATGTTCTTTGGAAATTTTTATTGACAGAAATTTAGCATATAAGTGTGAGAAGACATCTTTCAATGACTTCGGTGGTGAGATATGTTCTTTGGAAATTTTTATTGACAGAAATTTAGCATATAAGTGTGAGAAGACATCTTTCAATGACTTCGGTGGTGAGATATGTTCTTTGGAAATTTTTATTGACAGAAATTTAGCATATAAGTGTGAGAAGACATCTTTCAATGACTTCGGTGGTGAGATATGTTCTTTGGAAATTTTTATTGACAGAAATTTAGCATATAAGTGTGAGAAGACATCTTTCATTGACTTCGGTGGTGAGATATGTTCTTTTGATGTTTTGAGTCGTTGGCGCCTGATGGCGAGACAGTCGGTAAATTTGTTGCCGCGCTTTTTCATGGAATTTGGAAGCTAAAGACGATTCCTGTGTATCAGAAGATTTTATCTTTAGTCAGATTTTTATCCTCGGATGTTAAAGACGTGTTTATTCTGGCTCCGTGGTGAACTATTCTAGTTTGCCACGTATATTAGTATTACCTTAAATAATTCGAATTACAGTATCGAATTATTTACCTTTAAGTTTATAGAATTAATATTTATTTAGCTTTTAAAATAGCTATATTATTGATTTTATTTATGGATGGGAATAGGGGAGGGTGAGTTTTCGCATCGAAGGGCTTTGTGAGAAAATTTAATTGGCTTCGGTAGAAATCCGTAGCTAAGATTTGTTTATATTTGAAAAACTTTGAAGAGAAGATTTGTTCAGCTTCGGTAGAATTCCGTAGCTAAGATTTGTTTAAATATGTGAAATTTTAGAAGAAAAGATTTCCTTAGCTTCGGTAGAATTCCGTAGCTAAGATTTGTTTATATTTGAGAAACTTGCAAGAAAAGATTTGGTTAGCTTCGGTAGAATTCCAAAGCTAAAAGAAGTAATTTTATTCCCTGGAAGGGAAATTATTTCATTTGATTTATTTGTTTGTTGATTCGGAGAATCAACGTTTCTTTTTGTTTGGCAGAGTCATTCGATGCGGGGAATTCTGCCCCTATTCACGTTCTTTATTTTAAAATAAGATTTAAAAGAATTCCAAAATAAGATTTAAAAGAATTCCAAAGCTAAAGATTTAAAATATTTTGAAGGATATTCTTCATGGAATAAGATTTTAAGATCCTAGACTAGGTTAGGATTTGTGTTTTACAATTTACTCTTTCAGCTCCAGAGGATGTGAAAAAGAGAGTTTCAAAGAAAGAAAAAGAAACATCTGAAGAAAGAAGAAACACAAAAGAAATTGAATTGATTTTTAAAAAAATGCTTTAACAATATTGTTTGTTCTAAAGGAAAAGTTGAAAGATGTTTGTGTTGTCTGCTTGCTGACAACATTGCTTTGTAAGTAAAAATCCTTTTGTTTATTTTTGTTTGTTACCCACATAGCATATGGAACAATATGCATGTAATTATGATTTGTTGAATTAAATATTTAATCTGTGAACACTAACGGTATAGTTGTTTATAAGATCCCCTGCTTCATTGAGTGGGTTTGTTGTTGATTTCCTTTGAAGAAGCCGAGGATGAAATCGGCAGTTTAGTCCTGTGTGTTATTTAATATATTAAATTATAATTTAAATATATTACTTTAAGATCGTATACGGGTAAAATTTAAATTTGATTGAGAAATTAATTTTTCATTTAAATTTGGGTCTTTAATATCACCCTACACACCGACACACAAGAGACACTATATCTCTCTCGAAAAAAATTCATTTTTTCTTCACTTTATTTCTTCTTCAATTTTATTTTTTCTACATCAGATTTTGTATCAGGATTTTTATCCTCTGAATCATTAAAAAGATTTTTTTTTATAAATCAAACACTGTTCAAACCATTTTCTATAAAATTTTCATTTTAAAATAAAACCCGCTTTTTCTTTTAGGTCTTTACACAACGAGACAAGCGGAATCGGTAATGTAAACATTTATTACGGAAGATTTATTTTTAAATTTCAAAACTACCTTCCCACAAAACTTATATGAGTCAAAAAGTCGCATCAGACAAAAAAACGAATTGAACAATATAGTCAGATTTGCGAGAGCAAATCAACGCGTAAGGGAGAATGAAAGTAACAAAAAAACAAAACAAGCTAGTGTTATAAACATGCGTATGTTAGCACGCGAAAACAAACAAAACAAGTACTGTCGGTGAGACGAAAGGAAAAGAAGAAAAGAATTGTTAATATATAATAGGATGTGAGCAGAATGTCTCTTTGTGGGCCAAGGAAGCGACTTGGAGGAAGGTAGAGCCTAGAGTTGTCGGTCGGTTGACTGAGGTCACTGGTGGTTACGTCGACAGCTTTCCGATGGCGTTGACAGCTTCCCCGTTCACCGCGATTTTCTTACAGTATTATAAACAGTGTTCTTAAAATTAGATGTGTCAGATAATGACTCCTCGTCTTTTTTGTGTTTTTTCTTTGGCAGCAACGCTCGTGATTGACAAATATTATATCGTGTTTATATTTTTTAGACGGGATTTGTCCTGTGAGTTGAATGTGATGCTCGGAGCCCGTGCGCAGAGAGTGACTTTTTTATTTTTGCTTTCTTAGCATTTACACCTGGTCAGCGTGTAGAGTGAATCAGAAAGTCTAATTTCAGGTAGAGTATAACGTTAGTGATGCAAAAACAACTATAACATGTATTAATATCACATATTTACAAACATTATTTTTTTGGTTTGTTCAAAGTCACTACATAAATACAGTGTCGTAGCAATCATAAGAGGCCACAATATTCATCTAGCCTATAATATCGGTGGCACGGGCATTAAGTCAGGGTGCCAAGTATCTGTGGGCGCTTGTCATGTGTCTGAGACAAAAGGGCTTCCCAATTAGGAATAAAATAGGGAAATTAATAAAACATAATAAAAGCAGTCAAAAAAAATTACCTGGTTTGAAGGCAAGATGCTTGCAATAGCTGGGGACTTGTAGAGAAGAGGTAGCAAAAGAATTTCTAGGGTACACTTATTTTCACGGTAAATGTAACCAGATTTTCTATCTACAGTGTAACCCGAATATAAGAGAGTTGTCGGGACCGGAGAGGGCTCTTATATCCGGGTTTATCTTATATCAGGGTTTGGTCTATTGTGTTTTATTAACGCAGGCTCTAATTTGGGACCAGAGAAAATCTCTCTTATATCCGAGTTTCTCTTATATCCGGGTCTCTTATATCCGGGTTTCACCCTCTTCATAGTCTTTGTGCCGCGATTCAGAAACTTCACTTCTACCTTTCTTTCTGCGATACGAAATTTCCGCACGAGTTCGCTTAGTCTACCGTTTATCGGTATCTTATAAGGTGGTAGTAGTATAAACATTTTTATTTTTACTACTTTTCACGCCTTGAATAAATGTTTAATAGTCTAGATTGTTTTATTTTAGTATACGTTCTTTTGAGAGAAGTGTATTTTTATGAAGGCCAAACGGTTTGTGTAAAAAAAAAATGTTACACTTGTATATCTTTTTCAGCTCAGTGGTTAAAATCCGACAAAATTGTAAAGGATCCATTTCAGGTTTATGGAAAATTATTTTTTCGTGTATACTAACCAATGAGAGACGTGGCCTTAAGCCCTAGTAAGAAATGGGGGCCTTGTGAGCCTAATTTACGGAATAAATAAAACTCAGGTCAGTAAATGAGAGAAGACTTTTTGACAGCAACAGGACAAGGTAAATTAACATCAAGAGTAAAAGACATTTGATATCAAGAAGAGAGCATCTAGAAGACACAAGGTTACAAGCCAGCTGTAGAGAGAATTTTGAAGTTCAAGTGAAAATTTTGCGCTTGAACAACAAAGAACGCAAAGAATTCTAAGAAATTTTCTCTAGCACGAACAGTATGAATTTAAATGGGACTAAAATTACTATATGTCCCAAAGAAGCACCATGGGTCACGTAAAAGTAGGTGCTTTTGTTTTTCTGAAAGGTGGTTGCACCTTTGTTTTTCTGTCTTCTTGAATTGTTTTCTCTTTTGTATTTGATTCCTTATTATTTTCTAAACTGAAATCGTAATTTTTTCGTTTTTCGATGGTAATTTTTTTATCAACATAACCAAATCTACGTTATTCATGTTTCTGGCGATTATGAATTTTTTTCGCGCGTATTGCAAAAAAATATTTGCTGACTTGGAGAACATCTTGTTCAGATAGTTATGTCGTGTAGATGTATTTTAGAGTTTTGAAATTTGCGATTTTGCTCTTTTCATCGGGTCTAATCACAAATTTTGTAACTTTAAGTTATTTGTGTTGGACGGTTTCCGTGTCTGCCTGGTGTAGGAGAGAAGTTGATTTAAGTTTTTCTTCACTGAGTCTCGGTTTGAAACGATGCATAGAGTTTATTTATATAGTTTTGTGTGTTTTGGCATCCAGGAGAAAAATACCACGTCTTGGTAGGTATATTCATTACTTCGCTAAAAAAAGAGCATACCCCGATTAAAAAAGGCCCCAAACTCGATAAACAATTTTTTTATCGTTTTGTCGCGGTATTGAAGGCCTAATTCAACCCATACATTTTTTTACTTTACAAATGTGTAAGCAAACAAAAAGCAAACAAGAGAAACAACACAAAAACTGAGGAAAGACAAAGGCGATATTTTGGCGAACAAACAATTTTCAATATATTGTAAAAGAATTACAATGGCGTAGATTTTTGGTTGAAATCTTGTAGTTTGCTGTTTAATTAACTTTGAACTCAAATGTGTGTGTGTGTTTAACTGGTGTGTGTGAGTTTACCTAAGAAGTAGTATTGTAGTATTTTCCAGGGAAGATTTCAGTTCATGAAATAAAGTTCAGTCTCAATGAAGAATGTTCAGACTTGTTGAGTACTGAAGAAAATCTCTCTGTTAGAAGTTGAATGTAGTTAATGTTGCTTGTAGTTAATGAGTTAAGAGATGTTCAATGTTCGTACGTACGTGTGTGCGTGTGTCATAGCGTTCTCCACAGAGGGAGACGCGATCGTTCTCTGCCGGACTACATCGTTGGTAGGCAAGAGAAGCAAAAAGAGAAAGAGTTGAAAATATGTCTTGTATTTATAATGTTGTATGTCACGTGATCGGCTCGAAACAAATAGCCAATTTATTTCCAATTTATAAAAAACGCCGAAAACAATTGCAGTAATGAAAACTTGGGAATCCAAAATTACTGGATTGCAGGTTCGGATCCGGCCCGGGATGTTTTTAATTTGTTCATGGAGTCGGCCTGATTCCAAAATGATATGATATGTTGGGCTACGGCCTCTAGGATTAAAGTTGAAAAAGTGTGACACAGTGACACATCGAAATTCGTATTTATTATATAGATTGGGGTACAAAAACATAAGATGTGTACAATATGTAGCTTCGATGTCTAAGAAATTGAAGAAAGCTTTTCCTTGCTGGAAATGATGACACCAGTTTAGCAGAAGGGTTACCAAGTTTTGAGTGAGCTGATGTTCTTAAGGGAAGAAGACCACTAGCATTTGCGTGATTAACGTACGTTCACTAAGTTTACGAAATAGACTTTCGAAATATTTATTGCGAAATGAGATTTTCGGATATTTATGTCAAAATAGAAAATAATTTACATCGACATATCACAAATATGAAATTTATTTACCCACATACTTACCCAGATACGTGTTCACAGGGGAAACCTGCAGTTTTATCTCTACTCGGGATAGAGAGGCTACACTTTTAATTAACTATATTTTTATTTTAAGCTATATTTTTTATTTCGAAAAGCCATATATTTTGGTCATTTAACAGCTGATATTACGTAGTAGGTTCATTACAGAGGTTTCCGCCCAAATTATAGAGCAATGATTAGTATTCATCCGGAACAAATTTCATAGTATTTAACATAGATTCAATCAACAAGATGTCTCATTTTGTTCCACTATCTTTCACCACCTTTGGGACAGTTTCAAGTTTCCATCCTCCGGGAATTTTGTCATCTTTCTGGGTGCTGAACTGGTGTATGTGGTTTTTACAAACTTCTGCAGAATTAAAGTTTAAGTGGTAATCCAAAGATGCAAGGTCAGGTGAGCACAGTGGGTATTGTAGGGCATTTCAGCTAAGCTTTACCAATTTCTGCCTCAGGTCTGGCTTTGTCTTGGCGGAAAACAACACTCTTCCAATTGGCCAATTCTAGACATTTTTTTATCGATTGCTGCCTTCAATTGGCAACAGCACTTGTCTAAATTTATAGTCTGATTTTGCGGACGGAGCTAGTAATACGCAATATGCCCTTCTAATTTCATCAGATACATGGCATTACCTTTCAGTAAATTTCAGGATTTTTTCAATTTAAAAAAAAAAAAAACTTCTGTTTCTTTATTCTTTTGCTTCTTACTCCTTTCGTAAGAAACAGACTAATTCATCCACTGGTGGTGAAAACGCAAATTCTTTCTAGGCATTCTTTTTTTTACGCACATCGTTCTCGGTCATTAAACTTTTTTCTAACCAATTCTAGTCTCAAATTTTAATTTGCATAGGAGGAAGTCACCTTCCTCATTGGTTAAAAAATTCCAAAGGTTTTCCTCTTTTGGAAACTTGAAATGCAAATCTTTCATATTAACAAACCGTCCGCCTTTGACCGACTTTGGCTTACGGCCATATCACGTTAAAATACCGGTTCTCGTACAATCACCGTCGAAGCTAGATGAGTGACTGCTTGTGAATACCTAATGCTGCAAGTTTAGATGTGCGGGTGGTGTAATGGATAACAATTCAGAATTGGAAATCGGGGAGCTGAGTTCAAATTCCAGTCGGGTCGTTATATTCACTTACACACAAATTAAATACCTGTGGGAAAAGTATGAATCCACCGCTTATCCGCCCAGTTATGGGTTAATTAGTAGGACTTGTATTAGCAAATCATTATTATACCCCCAAATATTCTTACAATCGAAAAATACTTTCTGACTTTAAATAACCTGTAAATGGTTGATAAGCCTTAAAAACATTTAATCAATCAATCAAATGACCGTATTTATGTCGGTGTTTTTTATTTCCAATTTGAAACCAAATGTTACACATGAAATTTATTCGAGCCATTTTCATTTAGAAAGTTTGAAAAACTAATGTTACACATCAAATTTATTAGTTTAGTTATTTATATTAGTTATAACAAACAAACTTAGTTTATTACATTATTTTTTTTATTTGTTTCTGTTTCAAGCCAAATACGTGCATAGTAATGAAAATCATTGTATTCTTCCAAGTTATTTTTCTCCCTGAAGACGTTTTTTTTTATCGAAGGTGATTGTTCCTTGCATTGATTTCATTTATGGTCGTTTCACTTTCATACTTACACAAAATATCTTTTACACAATCATTGTTGTTAACTTTTGAGGTATTATTATGCTTGGGTGGTTCTCTATATCAGGTTTTACCAATCCATTAAAATTTGTTTATGAATATGCGTGTTTATTTTTAAGAATAACTTAAATTACTTAAAAGACTATGAAGACGATTAGGGGATGATTTCAGTAATGTTTTAACACGATCCACCATCAGCCTCACTTTATCATACGATATAAGGATAATTTTGGATAAAATATTTCTGTGAATTGTGTGCGGGTCTTGAAAACCTCTGAGATCAATCTGTAATTGTTGCGGGTGGTGTATTGGCCCGCAAACAGATACTGAATGACGGAAGATAATAACAAACAAAAAGAAAACTTGAGTAAAAAAATATATTGCCAACTTTATTTTTATTAAAGAAAAATACATAAACAAAAATAAAGTTAGAGTGCACTAAGCAAAAGAGGGGAAGACGAGCGCGTACACTCAGGCCAATTACAGAAATTACCGAAGCCCCCGAAACCGTCGGTTGCGCTGGCCTCGGTGGCGACCACCGATCCCCTTCTCTAGTGCAATGAGAGGGTGCAACCTCAGGTAGCTGTTACCCAGGGCCGGGCACCACAAAATATTATTTTCCTCAGCTAAATCTCTGTCCGCGGATAGAGCCACAAGTGAGTCGCACTTTGCCCGAAGACAGAAACGCAACTAAGAAATGATAAGCATCTCCCCACAGGGCCGAGGAACGCCTGGTTATTTCCCCGTGCCTTTCCACTGAGACGGGATGCGACACAAGGTCAGGCTTAACGTGAGGAACCTGAGTGCGGACACTCAGGCCAAGTACAAAAGTTGCTCAAGCCCCCGCGTCCAGTCGACTGTGTCTGTCTAGCTATGTGCACTGGTTTGTCCACTTGGCCGTAATCGAATTCACAAAAAATAACGACAAATTGCTTTTCAAGACTCTCTGGTTGGGAAATAGCAGCAATACGAATTCTCACTTAGCCAGCTATCTTTTCTTCGGCTGAACTGCTATCTCCCTAACTGCCACTGGTCCCTTTCTCTCTGGACGCTGGACAGCTACTCACTCATTGGTCCCCTACCTACTTCTCTGACTGCTGAACCCCGTTCTCCTTGACTTCCTCCCTCTCTCTGCTTATATGGGTAATGGCTGGGGTCCCACTATCCACATCCACCCTTTTGTGTTCCGGAACCAGATACCACTCATTCAGCTTTTTGAGTGGTTAGCTTCTTCAAAGGACTACTTTTATGCTTATCTAAAATCTTTAACAACCTTTTATGTTTGCCAATTCAAAGGCAGCTGGAGACAGAATTCCAGAAAACACTGATTATTATAACATCTACGTCCTTATAGTGAAATTGAAATACATTTAATCAAAATAAACTACATAGTTTTGTATTGCTTGTAAAAAGACATAAAATACATTACAACAAATCTAAAAATAATGCTATGATAATAAAATATTTGAAATAAAGCAGGTCATTCAAATCGGATATAAATTAATTGCGAACTTTAAAAAATCTTTAAAACATTTTGCGACCTATAATGAGACTTCAGAAAACAAAGATAAATAAATTAATTAATAAAAAATTTTATTAGATAGAAAGTAAAAGAAAATGAACCTTTGATTGTTGTTGCTTGAGGTAATGAAAACTGCTCTAAATGCAACAAAGAATTTTCGTCTTCCGGAACAAACGGCTAAATCTTTGACAAGATGTACGATTTGTTGGTAGTTATCATCTGTATAAAATACGATAAGAATAAAAAATAAAAAATATACGTTTATCAATTTTTTAAGATCTTGCTACGGAATTAATAAATAAACCGCAATTATGAAAAATAACACTTGATTTAAAAAATTCCGCTTCTTTTTTTTTCCCGTGGGAGTGGAGAGTGGCGTCACAAGATAATTTTGTCTGGATGGGGAGGGGTGCCTAGATCATATACTTCCTCGATTATCTGAAGCTCGATCTTCCGGACTTCAGTTTCGTGAAATGAAGAGAAAATCAAAAATTGAAATCATCCGAACATTTTTCAATCATCCGAATTAAAGCCATTCTAATATTTCCACTCAAACGAGCTTTTTGAGAATTTAGAAAACTATACATTGGACAATTTGCAGCGTTGAACATCGATGTAAATGAAGCATAAATAAATAAATAACTGTTTCAATGCAGACGACTCTGGGCATGAATACCTTATTGTTGAACTTATAACCGCGTTGAAAAATGTTGGCGAGGAGGAGTATGACAATGTTAACTATGCTCCCAAGGATTGAACTTGTTATTCTTGGCTAAAATATTATTACTTTGTCTCAGCTGTTAATTAAAAATGAACCCACCCTGTTCCATACGAACTTCTAAGAATTTGTTCAGAAAATGAGATTTGTGGGGCCTCTCACATCGTAGCAGCAGAAATAGCCTTGTGTTCACAAGAAATAAAAAAAATATTTCACAGGAATAAAAACATACACAAAGATAAAAGTAAAAGCATGTTAAACTGTAAATTAAACTCATACAATTTCTTTATTTATTGTGTACTGGTGTGTGTATTTTTGGTTACAAGTGTTTTAAGGTTGCATGTGATAAAATGAAAAAGTCGGAGTGAGGAATAGGACGACTTGACCGTCCAACGGTCGATGGCGAAGAGATTCAACGTCTTTTGGCGGGAAGTCCGTTTTCCTGTAAGAAAAACTTCTGTTGCCTGCTGAGAGAATTTTTATTATTTTTAATTGAATTTATTTTAAACAACGTTTTAATGTTATTTGTTTTATTTTACTTTATAATATTCATTATTATTATTATTTTATGTTTTAATTTTTATTTATTAATAATAATAATGTTCCTACAGATTCATTTGCTTCAGATAATGTAATCAAGTAAATGGTTAGGAAATAACAAAACAAGCGGTTGCAGATAAATCGTGTATTGAATAGTAAATACAATAGAAGAGTGTTACACGACTTGGGAATGTGGATCGGTTGATCAGCGTTCAGTCTATATTACTGTTAATATTTAACAGCCCCTCCCCCCCTTACGAGGATGTATGTGGCACAAGTCCGAGTTTACTCATCCGGGTTCCTCTCTGTCAAAGGCAGAGAGTTCGACAGTTGAACATTTTAGATCACTGTTAATATTTAACAGCCCCCCACCACCACGAGAGATGTATGTGGCCCAAGGTCGAGTTTACCGTGGGTTCTCCGAGCCCGTAGTATAAACGGGTCCGTGTCTGTCTACCACCCCGGACGAAACTTTGCCCTTCGGCAAAGCATCATCCGGGTTCCTCTTTCGACAGTAACGAACAGCCTATATCACTGTTAATATTTAACAGCCACCCCACTACGAGGTATGTATGTGGTACAAGGCCGAGTTTACCGTGGGTTCTTTGAGCACATAGGCTCGGCCAAATATATTCCCGTAGAACCCGCATAAACGGGTTCAGGATATGTCTACCTCCCCTGACAAAACTTTGCGCTTCGGCAAAGCCTCGTCCGGGTTCCTCTATGCCAAAAGACTGAGAGTTCGATAGTTGAATAGTTTGGAGCAGTTTCCCCGAGTCTTACTTTCCTACTAATTTTATAGTAAATGGAAGAGTCCACAATAAACTCATTAGAGGGAAGACACCATAACATCCACCTTTTCACCCTAACTCCGGATGGAGTCTTTTTTTTTTTTTAATAATTACCACACAATACTTTATTCAACAACAACAAAAAAAAAATCAGCAACTACCACTTTGAAAAAAAGCTGTATACAGGAATTACGTTCACAATTTTTTTTTTCCTTTTGTAGATTTACGACACGCATTTCACGTGTTAACAATAGTCTGGATTCATTATTCTTAAATAATGAAAATAAAAATTGGATAAGTTTTAATGGTAAATTATAATATTAATTTCCAATAATCCAATTAGTATTGTGCTTTCCTGGTAATTCAAAGTTCATAAACGAGGAGATGGGGTTTTTGCTCATTCTTTTCCTTTTTCTGTAGTCATGGTATGAAATGAAAATGTTCAATATCTTTCTTTTCGGTTAACTTCTAAAACTTCCTTTTTCTTTTGGGCCTTCTGAGCTCTGGTACCGATTGAGGTATTGGAACGTCAAAAGTGTCAAAGACGACGTCCATAGTATCATCTTCTATGGGATCCCTGTCGACTACTCTTTCATATTGTCGTCTGATTTGGTTCACATGACGTTTATGTATGAACTTCGGTCCCTGAACCATGTAAATCATGTTACCAATTTGTTTGTCTATTATTCCTATCTCCCAGTGAGTTTTGTTATTTCCAAATACACAAAAATAAATTTTTTCACCGATCTTAAAGCGCTTTTTAAGCATTTTATTCTTATTACCCGCTTTTGTTTCATGACATCCGCTTGCGTCTTGGTAGACGAAGCACTACTATTAGGAGTTACCCGATAGATCTGCAAAAACTGTTGTATAGCCGTATCGGTGGGAGTACCTCTCGCCTTCCTCAGTGCTCTTAAAAGTATCCACAAAACGCTCTGCCTGTCCATTACTTCTTGGGTGATATGGTGTTATGGCAACATGTTCGATCAGGAATGACTGACAAAAATCCTTAAATTCACACGATGTAAACTGTGAGCCATTGTCTGGTACAATACGGTCAACGACTCCGAAACGGGCAACTAGCTCGTGTAAAAACTTTACTGTCACTTCCGCAGTCGGCTTCTTGCATTCCAATACTTCTGGTCACTTGGAATGACTGTCAACTACTACGAGGTACAGTGTAACCCGGATATAAGAGAAACCCGGATATAAGAAACTTCTTCTCCGGTCCCAACAACTCTCTTATATCCGGGTTACACTGTAGTAAAAATCATCAAATGGTCCAGCAAAATCCGCGACCACAGACGGTTGGTTTTAGGTCGGGAATTGAATTTTATCGGGGTGGGGGGGGGTGCTTTAGCAGCCAAAGCATATCCTTTGCACGATCTTACCGTGTTTTCAATATCCCTGTCTATATTGGTCCAGTAGACGTAACTCCTCATCAGACTCTTCATCCTTGAAATTCCCGGATGGCCAATATGGAATTCCTCTAGTGTTCTATTCTGAAGCGTAGATGGGATTGCTACTCTGTCTCCGTACATTAATATGTCGCTACAGAGTGAGTGAACTTCTTAAATTACTCTGATCTTTGCTATTTAATTTGTCTTTAATTTGTCGTTTATGAGACATCATCAGACGCTTTGTCTGTTATTTCGTCGATTGTTATTGGAAGCTCCCGACAGTATTGCACAAGGTACTTTTTACGTCGACCTATGTTCTTATGGCAGTAATAACTGTCTTCCAGGGGTTCAGCATATTTTGGTATCAATCTCGATAACCCGTCTGCATGACAGATTTTAGTGGATGGGAGAAACTCCATTATGTACTTATAATTGAGGAGAATGGTTCCCCATCTTTGCAGTCTATTAGCAGTATGTATTGGCAGACCCCTTTTTGACCCAAAGAAAGTAAGGAGTGGACGATGGTCTGTCTGCAACACTAAGTGCCTTCCATGAATAAATCTATGGAATTTAGTTACCGCAAAAATGATTCCTAAGGATTCCCTTTCTATTTGCGAGTAACCCCTTTCAGCTGTTAATAGCGTCCTAGATGCATGGGCGATTGGCTTTACCGATCCATCCTTTAGCTTGTGTAAAATGCACGCCCCGATACCGTAGGAGCTATCATCGCTGGCTACAGTGATATCAAGGTTTGGGTCGTAATGAGTCAAGAACAGATCTGATGTAAGGACCTCTTTTATTTTCTCAAATGCTTCCTGGCATTTGGTTGTCCATTCCCACTCTTTGTCTTTTCTCAATAATTCATTAAGTGGAGCTCTCAAACTGTGCATTCTTGGAACAAAAACGTTATAATAATTGGCCAGACCTAAAAAACTTTGAAGAGCCGACAGATTTTCTGGTGCTGGCATATTCTTTATTGCCGTTGCCCTTTCTGAGTCGGGACGTCTTCCGTCTTTGTCAGTTATTTGCCCCAAGCACTTGATCCTCACTAAGAAAAACTCACACTTCGCGTCCTTTAGTTTGAATCCGTAATCCTGGATTCTCCTGAACGCCTGCCAAACGTGCAATTTGTGTTCCTCGATGTTCTCACTTTTCATCAGGACACCATTCAGACCATTTAACATCGTGTCCATGACCTGTTGAAAAATGGAAGGGGCGTCTTAAAAAATTGTATAAACCCTTGTGGGTGTTTATACAAAGGAGCTGCGAGCATTCCTCGTCCACGGGTATTTGTAGATAAGCGTCGCTTAAGTCAATCTGAGAGAAAAACGTTCCTCCACTGAGCTTAGTGAATATCTCCTCTGGACTTGGAAGGGGATAATGGTGATCCTTTAGGTCGCTACCCAGCCCCGTAGAGAAATCAGTACATACACGAATTTCTGTGCTCTTCTTTTTAATATAAACTGTGGGAGATGCCCATTCGCTATATTCAACTTTTGCCAGAACTCCCATTTCGTCAAGTCGATTCAATTCTTCGTCAATTTGATTTAACGAGGCAAATGGAACGTTAAGATTTTTCTTAAAAATTGGGTTTACGTCTGGCTTTAACTCACTTAGCAGACATTTTTTTATCTTTAAAAGGACAATCTCTATACCAATGTAATTGATCACGCCCGAAACATGGTCTTGACGGCAAAGTAACTTTTTGGTTGGCCCTTTTAAAATTTTCTTTGGCGTATTTCTTTAATGTGAGCCACGCCACTCTGTTCAATGTTTTTCGAATCCTTTCTGATACTCACGAAATGTTGGCAATATTCGGCAACTTGCTGTAGAGTAACGTCGGACTCGTTTTCAAGCTTCTTGAGCACCCTACGGCGTATTTCGGCGTCTTTCGCTGAAATCAAACCCTGGACGAAAATCAGGCATTTACAATTATTGGCACTTAACTCTGCCAATTTGAAATCATCGCAGTGTTTATTGACTACACTCGCGAAAGTAGTATAATCTTCGACTTCTTTGCGGGTGAGATTCGTGCATTTCCAGCGCTCGTGGAACAGTGACGTTTTTGGACTGAAGAGTTCTGTTAATGATGGAACCGTCTCTTAAATTTCAAGTCGCTGGTTTTCTTAGGTAAAATATAGTTAACAAACTTAGTATATTCTGCTGTGCCAAATTTCCTGAGGAGTAAGCGAGCCTTTTTTATGGTCAGCCTAATGTGCACAATCCGTACTGTATAATTCCTCGTAACGTTTAAAGTACGAAGCGAACGTAATTTCTTTTTCAGGTGCGTACGTGAAGTTTTCATTAGCACTCCATATAGCATTTGGAGAGAACGCATTTTCGCTGTCCGCAATTTGGCTTTTGTTGAATAAGTGCATTTGCTTATTTTGTGTTTGAAAGAGCATTTCCTCAAGCTTCTGTTGTCTAACCAAAAGCTCTAGGTGCAGTTTTTTTAATTTTCTTGTTCATTTTGCAAACGTAATTCTGCTTATTCTCGTTGGAATTTCTCTTGTATTTCTTGAATTTTGTGTTCCAACAGTAGCTGTTGTTCCTGTTTTAACAACTCTACCATTGCACTTTTAAACCCGTCCATTTTACTGCAGTGGTACGAAAATTAAGAAATGAAGGGGCAACATTTTTTTTCACTTCACCTAACAATAAGTCTGTTTGACTTGAACTATTCTTTTTCAGAAAAATTTAAAAGCGTGAGAAGGGGTAAAATTTTACTTTACCTTATTAGTGAAAACAATAGGTCTGTTTGACTTATACAGTTCTTTTACTGTCTTGTTGGAATAGAAAAAAATAACAAGGTTCACCAACCTTCTTCCCAAACACTGAATTGAACTTGTAGAAATCCTATTGTTTTACGGAGTTTTTTTTCTTTTTTCACTGACAGTGTTGTAATTAACACTGGATATCCTTTTGCCGGAGAGTTTTGTGTAGAAATCCTTTTCAGTGTTGTAGACACTGGCAAAAAAATAAATAAATAAAAATGATTTAACGTGAAGACCGTTTCTTCGAATCCTTCGTTGCCAAGATGTTCTGACCAAGTAAATGGTTAAGAAATAAAACAAGCAGTTGCAGATGAATCGTGTAGTGAACAGTAAATACAACAGAAGAGTGTTACAAGACTTGGGAATGTGGGTCGGTTGACCAGCGTTCAGTCTATATGACTGTTGATATTTAGTATCCCCTCCACGAGGGTACATGTGGCACAAGGCCGAGTTTAACATGGGTCATCCGAGCCAGTAGGCTCGGCCAAAAAAAACCCCGTAGAACCCACATAAACGGGTTCGGGTCTGTCTACCTCCCAAGGCAGACAGGAGCTGCGAACTGCCTCATTAGAACAGTCTATATCACTGTTAATATTTAACAGTCCCCACCCCACCCCACGAGGGTGTATGTGGCACAAGGCCGGTTTAGTGTGGGTTCTCCGAGCCCGTAGGCTCGGCCAAAAATATTACCTGTGAACCCGCCTAAACGGGTTCAGGGACTGTATACCTCCCCGGACGAAGCTTTGCCGCAGGGCAAAGTTTCGTCCGGGTTCCTCTCCGCCGAGGCGGAGAGTTTGACAGCAATGAACAGTCTGTGCGACTGTTAATATTTAACAGCCCCCGCCCCCACAAGGATGTATGTGGCACAAGGCCGGTTTATAGTGGGTACTCCTAGCCCGTAGGCTCGGCCAAAAATATGCCCTTTTGAACCCGTATGAATGGGTTCAAAGACTGTCTTCCTCTGCGGACGAAACTTTGCCCTGCGGCAAAGCCTCGTCCGAGAGTTTGACAGCAATGAACAGTCTGGTCGACTGTTAATATTTAACAGCCCCCCCCACAAGGGTGTATGTGGCACAAGGCTGGTTTATAGTGGGTATTTCGAGCCCGTAGGCTCGGCCAAAAATATACCCTGTGAACCCGTAATAACGGGTTCAGGAACTGTCTACCTCCCCGGACGAAACTTTGCCCTGCGGCAAAGCTTCGTCCGAGTTCCTCTCCGCCGAGGCGGAGAGTTTGACAGCAGTCAACAGTCTGAGCGACTGTTCCCCCAAGGCTTACTTTCCTACTAATTTTATAGTAAATGGAAGAGTCCACAATAGACTCATTAGAGGGAGGACACCATAACAGATAACCTTGTGAGGTCATTCCTCTATGAGTGATTTTGGTTGCGTTTGATTTATTGTGAAATGTCTGTTTTTGCTTCGAATATAACTGTTCGGAGATCGAACAACACGCTGAACAATTTGCCGAAAAAGCCCTTTCCTCCCATTCTGTTTTCTACTGAAATGTAGAACTTCCACAGTAAATTTACGTCCAAGTTCTTACATTTGATCATTCTTGACAGATCTTCTATCAATATGAGATACTAACAAAAATCCTAAAAACATAAACAAAAAGAAAAATAAACTAAATGCAAATGCTGATGCTAGATTCGGTCTTCTTGGTCCCACGTTTTCAACTGAAGTGGAACGAATACATTGAATCAATAGCTGCATCTACTGCAAGGAAAGTTAAATCACTGTGTCGTACCAGAAGGTTTTTCTCGTCAGAATTCATCTTGCACATTTACAAATCTACCATTCGTCCGTGCACTGAATACTGTTGCCATATCTGGTCATGTACTCCTGCTACTCATCTCGAGGTGAAGGATCTGCAATGTAATCGATCCAAACTTGGTATCTCGACTCTCGTTCTCACCAACGTGACGTGGCTTCCCTCTGTCTTTTCTACAAGTATTTTCATGGCTACTGCCCTGACGAGCTTTTTTTCCTTGGTGTCCAGAGTACGTGAATTTAAGCATGTTCCTAGATTGGAATCTTGGTTCTTCCTTTTTACTGTTGAATTAGTTAAATGTAACTGCCACTTCTACTCCAACAGTTTATTTTTTCGCACATCCCGCCTGTGGAACTCCTTTCCGTTTACTTGTTTTCCTGATAACTACAATCTTCAAAAATTGAAATGCCACGTCAATCGTCATCTTCTATCTCCATGAACACCGTTCAACTTTTAACCTTTCATCGGTCCCACTATACCCAGTGTTTTTGACGAGCGTGAAACCACCTCTTTATTGCTGTTGTTCCCAAGTCAACCTTGACCCAGAGTGGTAGCACATGTTCGGGTCCCAGCTATGGGCAAATAGTGAACTCACTCCCCCTAAAAACACTATGAAAGTATAAAAATACATTTTTATAGTAAAAATACCAGCAATACATTTTATATAGTTACCAACAATACTTATTTATAGTAAAATTACCAACAATACATTTTATCTGTAGTTGAAGTCATGCAATTGCGTCCAAAATATTTAGATTTCGGCATTAAATAACACATAGAGGTTGATATGTCGCTAAACAAAATCAACAACCAAGCAACTAAACAAAATTAGATTAAAAAAACTGCCGAAACTGGTGGCGACATACAAGTAGAATTCCAAGTTAATATGAAATCGTTAAGCAATTCCGCACCAAAAAAAAACGAACACTTTCAGCAATTAGAAACCACTGTAATGTAAACAACTTCCTACAATCCAAAATATGTTTTTATTTTAAATGGCTCATAAGGGGGTGATAAGCTGTAAAAACAAATAAGCAAACAAATCAATCAATTATATATATGTATATATATTGTTCTGTTTCTTTCTTCAGTGTTGATTTACTCTCTTCTTTTATTTTATTCTGTTTCTCAATACTCTGATTATGTCTCTGCTGCGTTTAAAATTGTTGATCTTATTATTTCCCCATTTCCCTTTTATTTGCTGTCTTTTACTTCTTCTTGATCCTTATTGTACTTCACCGACAAACTTGGTCGATGCTTTCACCTTATTCCCCCCCTCTCTCTCTATCTCTCTCTCTCTATATATATATATATCTATATATATATATCTATATATATATATATATATCTATATATCTATATATCTATATATATATATGTATATATATATGTATATATATATATACATGTATATATATATATATATGTATATATATATATATATATATATATATATATATATATATATATATATATATATATATATATATATATGTATA
>OZ038477.1:82724887-82817387 GCA_964036315.1 Acanthosepion esculentum
CAACGATGTTCTTATTCCGTGCCACCCAAATAATGCACTTTTACATTGCGTGAGAATATTACTTTACATACATGACATGTAATTTGCAACATTTAAAAGATAGTTTATAAACTATACACATTTTTCGTACGCATAATGACTCGAAATCTTGTAATTATTCAGATTGGCGAAATTATTGAAATCTGACAGTCGGAAATTTAAAGATTTTTTGCTTGCCTGCATGCATGTAAAGATTGTTTAAATTAAATTTCTATCCCCCCTCACCATTTATTCTATTCGCTTTTCATCTACACATGATAAAGAATTTTTTACAGATTGATTTGTTATCACATTGGAGTTACTGGACCCTTTAATTGATCGATTGCATTAATAATATAAAACCTTTTCATATAAAAACAATTACATCTAATTTGGTCCTCTATTTAAAAATTTTAGTATGATACCTAATATTGTTTCTGCTAATTTCCCAATATTCAGCAAAAACAAAATTTCCTCCATGATACTGTAAAGAACTTTCACAAACTTAAAAAAAAAAATACTTTCCTAATTTTCAGATTTTAATACATCACTCAGAAAATAATCACCTATTTTTTTTTTACTTGTGTCAAAGCTGATGGTGTTCTCACACTTAGTAACTTAAAATAATCCCGAAATCTGTGATATAATTGATATAAAACAATATTCAAGTTCACTGGATAAAAATATCAGAATCATGAAGTTTTGTCTCAATGATTTGTGGTGACATAAGTGATGTTTTTAAAAATATTTTTAGTAAGGTAACTAATTACTTCATCGATCTGCAACCAGAAAGCAGAAGTTCTTGGTTTTGACCGAGGGGAATGATGGCAAATTATTAAATACTGATGGTAAATGTTTGGGTCATATTTTTTCTTTAATAATCATTATTTCAGAGCTAGATGAAATATACCTTTCACGCAAGTGTTTGGTTTGTAGGATGCTGTCATTCATGGAAGACGAAATACATGAACCTTACTGTTTGTTATAGCTACCACACGTAATAGATAGTGCACAACACGATTTTCACCATTTTGAGAGATTTTGCGTTACTGAAATTAAACAATATTAACGATACTATTTCGCAAAAATTTCGGGTTGATTCTAAAAATTGTATGACCCTTATTAAGGTTTGAATGGTTTGGACTTAACAATTTAGGATTCAGAATCAAGAATTTAAAGGTTTGTGTGAAAGTGTACTATAGGCACTGTAATATGAAATAACTATTTTTATTTAATTTTTTTCTTTCAAATTATTTTTTCATATTTCTGTAGATTAAGCACTTCAGACCACTTTTATATAATACTAATAAAGGATCCAGTTTTGAATATAAATTGATCCTCATTGAGAAGCCGAAAGAAAATATGCTCATCACGAGTGATTTCCTAAATTTAAAAAAGAAAATGAACTGTGAGAACTGTGAGAACTGTGATCTGGAGTACCTTTTTAATATATTGCTATGAATTAAGCACTCCAGGCTATGATAGTTAAAAAAAAAAGAAAAAGAAAAAAGAATTCACGTATATTTTGTTTTTTGGCTTGCCTATGGGATCAATTTACAATGAATTTACATAGCAAATTTGACCCCTTATTAATTCAAAATTTAAAAATTATTTTTTAATATTCGGTCTGGAGTGCTTAATCTATATAGTTAGTGTCTCCAAAGATTCTCTAAATAATGAGCATACATGATGAAATAATGTTCAAATCTCTTAAGAGGAAAGACCAAAGGACTTTTAAAATTAAATTTCTTTAATTCCTTTTAGATTCTTCGAAATTATAATAGTCTGATCGGCTCGATAAGGTCAAATTGAAAACTGATCTAAGAAATTACCTACAATCTGTTAGTTGGGGGCAAAGAATGGCTTAATTTTAATGCCTCCATAACGAAACAATTTCTCACACTTGTGGAACACTCTTCTGGCTCCTTGCTTTCAAGTCAAATTTGCATTTAAATTTTTGACGATCAATTGTTATTTTCTGTCTCAAATTCTGTTCTTTTATTGTTCGCTTTCCTTAATGTTTTTTTTTTTCCTTTCCTCTCACGTTCAGTGATCTCCCGCGTCTTCGTGGCTTTGCTTTTGCTTGGGGTATTGTCATATTAAGCTGATTGATAAAGAAAACGTTTTGAGTGAAATGTTTAAGTCTGTGCGTGGAAAGAGAGGATTTATATGCAGTGAGATAGAGGGGAGTCAGTTGAAGTTTCATCTTTGGGGGTAAGTTAGTGAAACGTGCAGACTATTGAATAGTTCCTTCGAAGTCGCCAATAGCTGAATCTTATTGGAGCGCGTTTGTTATTAGTATGGTTCTATACTGCTATAAGCGGACTCGGAGCCTGCTTATGGAATCGATTGGGACTAGGTCTCTTCCGGACGGCGACCAAACACTCTGTCAGGTGTGAATCCTGCGAGAGAGAGGTAGTCGTATGTATGTAAAAATTTCAACCTTCATCTAGATATATCTAAATATGTCCAGTATCCCAAGAAACATTTCTCCAATTTTTAATGAGAAATACCTTATTGCTTAGCATCATAGTATTAGGAACACATTCCACTCGGATCACATTTCAGCTCGAAAATCCGGGCAAAGAAGACCATCTCTGAGAAATTCCAATATTAATGACTTTTCACCAAATTTGTTCTGGGTTCAACTCTGATTCACTCATCAACTTCATTTTATATATTTGCAATTTTAATTCCACGTTTCTTTTCTAATTTTCCTTCTAATTATTTAAGATATCTCTCAATGTTTGCGATTTATTTTTTTTATTTCTAATCACCATTTTGTATTCTCATGCAACTAAACGCCCTGTTACACTTCATCTGCAAAAAAAAAAAGGATTCATTGAAGTTGGTTTTGAAATTTACAAAATCTAGAGCATGAGCGTTTTCTTGTGTGAGTATGTGTTTGCGTGAGTATGTGTTTGTGTATTCTACACAATATTAAAATGATTCTTTTATCTATGAACATTATCAGACGGATCAAGATATAAGAAATTGGCTTGTGATTTTTTTCTTTTTAAATCCTAAAAAGATAAAATGTTAGATTGCGGGTGTTAGAAAATCTGTTTTTTCTCATAACATGTAATCGCGTGATATTTTGACAGGTACATTTCAAACTTTGAGGTACTAGATTTAAAAATTAAAACCCTCAATAAAAACGATTATACATCATGTCACAGGGCAAAGGCAATGAAAGCTTTTCCCCGGGAAAGACATATATAAAATCAGTGACATGACCAGTTTGATTGGGAGAGGGATAGATTCCGCCAGGTTTACTTGGACGAATAAATCTTCGGCTTTCAACTAAAGGGAAATGGTCAGCTGTTCAACTGCGCAGTGACCCGGACGATTACACCCGGTCGTTGGGGCTGATGTGACGCATTTCACATGGAAAAAATAGATTTTTAATTATCATTTTTATTATTATTTTAATATGATTATTTTAATTATTTTTAATTCAAGCTATTGAGCATTACATGACTTTACGGGAAATAGCCAAGAGTTGGGCCTTTTGCAGCATTCAGAAATATAAAATTATTAATATATATATATATATATATATATATATATATATATATATATGTGTGTGTGTGTGTGTGTGTGTGTGTGTGTATATATATATATATATATATATATATATATATATATATATATATATATTTCATTGAATACAAGAGACAAGGTGCTTTGATTTAGTTTTTTTATACAGTTTCTCATGTGATGTAATAATTTTTTTTCTTTTCAGATGAGAAATTATATAAAAACTGTCTGATTGTTCTTTTTATCCAAGCGCTTTCGGCTATACATTTAGCCATTTTCAAGATTGAAATATATTAACTGTTAACAAGAATAGTTTGTATGTTTGTATTTATATAATGTTTTCATTTTCAAAAGATATTATGTCTATGTTCATAGTTGATATTATTGAATATTGTTTTTTTGTTTTGTTTTTATTAATAAGGCTTCCATTATTTTTAGCCTTTTTTTGCATGTAGATTATGCTGTTATATTTGTGGACATGGACACAATATCTTGACCGTGTTTTGAAAATGAAAACATTTAATCCAGGACGTGTCACGACTCTGACCCACTAGAGAAATACACAGCACCCTGACGACAACACATTCACATTCGTCGAATCACGCATCGCAACCTCACTAAGACACATTCTCTTTTCAGTGCATAAGAACAATATTTAAAACTTTTTACATTTTAAAAGTTCGTTTCTTACACTTTTAATCCAAAGAGGGGGTATTGTCGGAGTTAGCTCCTCCTCATTTCCTTAATCCTTCAACAGGGGTCTCTCTCCCACGAGTATAAATACTGGTTGACCTTTCGCCTCTTCCTCTTTTCCGACTTAGGCCTCGGGCAGCCATCTCGCGTGGAGATGAGGTAAAATCTCTTTTTCGACTCAGGCCTTGAGCCGCTACCTCATGCGGAGGCGAGGTATAAAACTTTCTCTTTTTCACTTAGGCCAATATGTGACATCTCACAGATACAGCGTTTCCCATATTCTGGGAACACGCTAAGGACAATACAAGTACGTACGGACACTCAACACAAAACACACACATAACTTCTCCATACAAACGCTCTGTAACTTTTCATGTCTTCGTGTATTAATATATTTGTTTACCCATAATATATATTTGTTTACCCATGTATATCGGTCTTCTTGTTTGTTTTCTTTATCTTCTTTGAACTTCATTAAAGTCCAACATTCCTATGTAGCTGGCCCGACTAGCAGGAAATCTTAACTCAGAGATATCTCATCTCTTCACATCTTCACCCCCACGGTCTACTACAAACTTTTATGATACACTTTTCTATTATTTTTTTTCTTTAAAAATTAATCCCTATTGTGTTAAGTTCAGATGTCGAGCAAATTTCATTATGGTATCATGGAATTCTTCCTTGCAGAATTCCATCTTCGAACATCATTGTTAACTTCCCGCGTTACTTAATCCCTTTTTAAACAGGTTTCCCCATTTAGCTGATTCACTTCCGTTTTTCACTGGTATTTTGAATCCTAATTTGTGACTGCCAAAATACTGCCCACTTCCAGTTGTGTTATCGTACACGGCGTAATATTTACTGTCATCTTGCCAATCAGCGAATGAAAAACATTTGTTTAATTAGTAGCAATTCATTTTTAAAAGAAAAGGAAATGTGTATGCTTCTTGGTACAAAAGGTTTTTATTTGCCAAGAAAAAACATTACTTTTTTTTTCTAAATAAAATTTATTCGAATGAAAACAAACGTTTATTTGAAAAAAAAAATTGAAAATCTTTGCAGAATACGTTTATTTCTATTATTCAAATATAATTTAGAAAATAAATTGAAAATTTTCCAAACGAAGCAATATTACAATTTATTTACATTTTTTAAAATGTCGGATATGACAACCGAGGTTTTTTTTTTGTAGAGAGATACAAAAAATAAGAAATATTTCATTCATTAGGCTCACAAGACAGATTCTTATTCAGTGAAATAAATTGAACAGAAATAATTTTATTTACAATAAATTTGTGAGCGGAAAGGAGGATTTAATAATAAAAAAGAAAGCTTGCTTAAACTATTCTTTTGAGCGACTCATTCTATTATAATTGTGCTTGTCCACTCCCTTCGTTAGTTCGCACGACCGTTACGCACTGCTAATGGCTAATTAATGGAAAGAGGCAAAAGACACTACTTCATTTCAGTGAGAAAACGAATGAATGAAAGAATGAAGGGAAGATAGATGTGTTTAACGACTGTTTCAGTGAAATGAAAAAAGTTGTCACTTTCAAATCTTTACATTTGTACACACTTTTAAAATAACGATCAACATCCAATGATTGTTATTGCAATGTGAAAGTTGTTAAGCTCAAATATTTAACGATGCGATAGCGGGAAATTTCTTCGGATATTTTATTGTCGTAGAACTCGCCATGATCTTGCTTGCTCAATCATTAACTTAAGAATTAAGATTCATCTGTGTCAAGAATGAAGACTGGGACTCTGAAGATGAGTTAATCGAAGCTTTATTCGGCAAAATACAAGCAGGGTTCACATCACGTGCTCCTGGTATTCTCGAAGATGGCTGCTTGTCGTAATCCGGAGAATGGGCCGTAAACGAATATGGTGTCGTAAAGGAGACTCACAGTCCATCTCTTATTATGACAATCTGAATATTAAAACAGGAAAACCATAAAATTTCCACGGATTAAAAGAAAACTCAAAGTACGCCACAAGGATCTGCTGGAACTGCTCAGCAACCTTGATATATTCGGGAAAGATATCAGAATAATCAAGAACCTATACTGGCAGCAAACAGCATGCATGCACATAGAGAACGAGTTCAGCCAATATACAAAAATAGAAAGGGGCGTAAGGCAAGGATGCGTCTTCTCACCCGACCTGTTCAACCTATACAGCGAGGCAATTCTGAGAGAATTGGAAACCCTACCGGGATTTAGCATTGGCGGCCATAATCTTAACAACGTAAGAATCGCAGATGACACTGATAGCAGACACGAAAAAGAAATTACAAAATCTCCTACAGAAGGTAGCAACGGAGAGTGAGAAGAAGGGACTAAGTATAAACTACAAGAAGACAGAATGCATGGTCATCAATAAAAGGATGAGCCCGAAATGCGATTTTTAGGTCGGGAACACTAGAATCAAGCAAACTCGGTAGTTTAAATATCTGGGAGGAGTTCTGACAGAGGACAGTAAATGCGACACTGAGAGCCGTAGACGTATTGGGATGGCCAAAGACACATTCCAAAAGCTGGGCAGAGTATTGCAAGACAGGAGGATTGCTTTGGTAACGAAGAAAAAATACTGAGCTGTTACGTGACATCTGCCTTTCTTTACGGTAGCGAATGATGGACGATTTCCTCAAAGATGAAGAAGAGACTCGAGACGACGGAGATATGGTTTTACAGAAGGATGCTAAGGATATGGACCGAACGTGCGAGCAACGATGAAGTCTTAGAGAGGATGCAAACAAGGAGGAGCCTTATACTTAACATTAGGAAGAGACAGCTGAAGTTCCTGGGACACATATTGAGGAAGGAGGGCCTGGAGAATCTGATACTCACGAGTCAAATAGAGGGAAAGAGGGACAACGGAAATCAACGCATAACATACCTAACGGCTTTAAGCAAGTGGATGACAGAACGTGGTCTCGGGGAAGTGGCAGAAGGAAGGAACTTGTTGAGAGCTGCAAGGGATAGAGGGAGGTGGAGGGCTATGATCGCCTACGTCCTGAAAGGATACGTCATATAGAAAGAAAAGTAAAAATTAAACTAGAGTAGAGAAAAAAATGTTCGCGTAACAGTGTAATTTAAAAGTTAAAAACGTACTTTGCAAAGGGCTACAGCGAAAGTTCACATGCTGTTAATGTTCTAACCAGTTAGGAGTCGAGGTCAGTCGTAATAGCGAATCTTCAGTTGTTGATGCGGAATGCCGAATGAAGAATTATGATGGAAACGACGTGATTTCGAGAAAGTATTGGTCTAGAGGTAGTTTCAGAAGAACAAATTGTCGGTTTTGATTTCAGTTATGTTGTCCGCAGGTTTTGGTTGGCCATGTGCTGTTTCAAGGTATTTCAGCTCTTTTTTCGCTCTCACCTGAAAAGGTTAATTGATGTGCCTGTTCCAAGGCGATAGCTATAACAGGCAAAGAAAGCGTGTGCAAATCTTGGCCGACTGTTTTTGGTATAATTTCCGTTTTTCTGAAGTTAAAGATCTAAATGTCAAGGTTTTAAGATTTTTAGGTTGACAGCTCTGCCGCCCACACATGTTCGCCGCATGTACTGACATCATATAAGAAGAGCGGGAAAAGGACTTTCCAAAAAATAGATAAATCCTATAAGCTCTTGCTAACGTAATAGGTAAGTATGTAGTGTGGGTGTGGCAGACATTGGGGCATAGACAAGATTTAATACTGTTTGACCGTGGAATGATTGTTGTTGACCAACAGATTAAGCAGGCTATTTCTGCGATGGAAGTTGTTCGAGTTTTTTCAAATGAATATAAAAAAATGTGAATTCCGAACAGACTTTAGTAATGCGTGAAGACTGCGACTGCCCACAGGTATAACATTTTTATATTTTAGTAGTGTAAAAAAAAGTTAATCAGTAATTAAAAGGTGTAAATAAATAAATATTATAATTGTCTAGGTTCGTATCTTACACGAGAGAAGTGTATTTTAAAGAAAGCCAGACAGTTTGTTAAAAAAAAATGTTACAGTTTTCTATTTTTTTAGAATTAGCGGTTAAAGAACCGCTAAAATTATTTCTTCTATGTGAATTTTTGCTGATTCATTTTTTAAATTTGAAAAAAAAAATTATTGTATTCACTGACTAATCAAAGACGTGGTCTCATACCCTCGTTAATTTTGAAATTAAGGTGTCTGGAGCCTCCCGTATTCTTATAAAAGGGGACTGGTTCGCAAAGAAGAGCAGAAAGTAATCAGATTTCGAGGCATAAGGAAGTGTCAAAGCAAAAGGGAGTCATAAATCACTCTTCGGGGAAAGAACAACCAAAATGAACGGACGCTAAAATTTCAACCAGAAGGCAGATTCAGGACCCAGGAGGAAAATCCATTTAGTCTATTTCCTGAGAAGAATGTTTAAAGGAACTGAAGACTTAAACTGAACTTTTTCTAAAAGGAAAAAAATATAACAAGTCCCCGTGACACTAGTCTTTCCAAACTCCTTTCGTGCTGAGACATTTCTTTTCGTTTTACATTTAGGTGGGTGCACCTTTTGTATTTTCTGCCTTATCAAATTTTTGCTTTAGCTTCTCAAAGTTTTTTTGTTTTTTTTTTGTATTCGAAAACTGTAATTTTTCTTTGTCATGTATATTATTTGAATTGTTATCCAGCCTTAGAATTTGAATTAGGCGCACAAAAGGAAATTTTTGCGCAAGATCTTGTTTGTGAAATACTGTATTTATTTTTTGTTTTTTAAATATATATTGTAATAAATGTTATAACGAAAAGGAAAATAACAAACGAGGGTTAAATTCGTGTATTCGTCAAAATTTGGAATATATACTCAGTTGCTTGAAATTTGGTAATAATTCTTCGTGTATAGTTCTTAAGTTGTTGATAAGGAAAGCGATTAACCTGTCGGTAGGGCCGGGAGTTGACTGATTTCTTGGATTAGTTGGCCAAAGTCACAGTTGGGATCAGAGGATAGATCTGAAACTGGATGGAGAAGTTTGATCGAGCGGGATATCTCTGTCGAATGTAGTATCAGCGAGACTGGGTGACAGTGATGACGATGACGGAGGTCTGGAGTTGAGTAGTGAAGACTTTGAGGTGTTAGAAATCACGGTAGTTGCGCCGCGAACTCGGCAGTGTTGGAGAGGGCTTAGCGGTCGCATTTCGCGTGTGACGAGTCGGGTGAGATTAGTGAAGCTTGGGCGAGGTCACGAGAGAAGCGATCATGGCGATTACGATGCCTGCATGTCGGTAGGTGGCCTTTCGGCTCGCAACTGTGTCGGGCATTGAGGGGCTTTTTTATTTTAAACAAATCTCGTGGTCCACAGGGTCATCTTTTTTTTTCCGGCGGAAACGTTCGTGATTGGCTATCGTACTTTTATTGCGTGGATTTTTACGACTTTTTATTTTGTGTTTTGCTTTCTTAGCGTTCACATCCGGTTGACATGTCTGGTGAAATGTATTGGTGAATCAGAAATCTTGATTAAATAATATAGCATAAATGTTTGTTCTTTTAAATTTCGTGTAGTGGTTTGAGTCTAATTTGTTTGAACCTTGTTCAATATTCGAGATAAGAGAGGTGACGTGCTCTCTTCCCATTTCAATCTGACAAAAACTAAATTTTTATACAGGTGACACAAGAACGGGACCGCCCACAACTGACAAAGACGGTAACCACAAGAAGGTAAATATTGCCTCAAATCATATCCCGGTCCAATACTTGTGCTGCTCAACAACCCATCATTTAACGCGCTTTATAGCATACACAGCATATCATTTTTTTTTTTTAACAAGAGTACAAACAACGTGATATCAGTTGTTGCGCATCACCTAGGCCAGAAAGCAACGACATTGGGGCGTGGAAAATTGTTACCTTTATCTGATCAGACGAATCAGATTTCCAACACTTTCAGGCAAACAATCGGGTTTATATGTGCAGGACAGCACATGATAATGTGGATCCAGCCTGTCAGCAGAGTGTTGTACAAGCTGATGGTATCTCTGTGATTGCGTGGGTGTTGGAGTTCGCAAGGATCACTTGTGAAACTCTAGTCTGTCTTGGCAGGTGTGGCATACACACATATTGTTACAAACCATATGCATTACATTATATCCGGCATGTTTCATGCTGGCAACGATGTACATTAGAAAGATAACGCAACCTCCATCGTGCATGGGTGGCATGAGACTGGTTCCGAGAACATTCGGCTGATTCCCAGGTCCTCCACTGGACTCGCGCACACCAGAGTTAAAACCCATTTAGCATGTATACATGTTATTGACCTCACTAAATTTCCTGTAGTCCTACCCAACAAACACAATTTAGTTGACAGACAAGAAACATACCCATGTAGATAAGCCCACACAACGATTTCAATATCTCCGTGTCACATCACTTGGTCGTTGTAAGGCGAACAGAAAAGCTACACATTTATGTTGGTGTTTCTAACTTTTAGGAACTTTATTCCATAGTTTAATTTTTTTGTTTTGTTTGATAATAAAGCACTTCTCTTTTTCTTTTCTTCTTTCGTAGGTGCTAAAACCTTTTGTCATTAACTACACATAGTTTCAGTGGGGTTATTTAAATTATAAATACTTTTCAAGAAAAAAAATGAATTCATAAATGAACCGTTATATTTTTGTTTTCGTTTTTTCTTTTTACATTTTGCAACTCGGTTACCATATGTGATGGGGTAAGAAGAAGCCAGCTCGTCTCGCAGACAAATTAGTCATTTTTGTTTCTTGAGTTCTTCCATCTTCATGGTTACTCTACTATCGTGAGGTTGAGAGACTAAACTCTTTTGACTGCCATTATTTCGTGAAAATATGAAAATTAAAGAAGATTGGAAAATAGTAGTAATGTTTTAGTGCAAAACAGACTCTCTAACCCAACGCAGAGATTGTCATGTCTGCGTTTGTTTGCTCTTTCTCTCTCACATGTTTTCATTTGCTTTTTATTATGCTTCTGTTGCAATATAACGCCTACTCACTGAACACTGGAGTAAAGTATTGATCATTCTTATTGCAGTAGCAGTAGTGGTTCAGTTGCTTTGGTAACGAATCTCTCTGAAAATCGATAAAAACGAAGAACTAACGCTCACAACTGCGTATTTATGAGCTGAAACTTAACCATAAAACACTTTCTCGAAAATTAATTTAATATGAAGGCACAATAATTTAAATTTTAAAGTTGCTGACTAAAAAGTCTTTGGTTTGAAAGCGGAAGACATTTAATTTTCATATCGCTTCATTTACAAGGTGAGTTTATTTCTTCTACTTTCATTATGTCTTCGAGGGTCAGAGTATGTGGATGTATTGTCAGTTGTCATCATTCTAAAAATTCCATATGGAACTATAGTAGCGTATTTGTTTCTTAAAGAATTGTTCATTTTTTTGTTTATTTTTTACAGATTTGAAGTGATTATTATTATTTTATCATTTACTTTCGTCTGTTTTCATTTTTTACAGATTGTCATTTGTGAAAAAAACAAAAAAAACAAATGATGATGCCACTTCAAACTCTCTACTTATGGAATGGTTTTCTGATAAATTTTAAATAACTCGTTAAATTCATTTTTAAAGAATTTTTGTTGTAAGTTATTTACAAAAAAGATGAAAGAGATATTTTTGGTGGTGTATGTAAAAGAAAAAAGGAAAAAAGAGGACTTGTTTATAAAAACAAACTATGAATGAAAGCTCGTGGGTTTCATTTTGCCGTGAATTATCATATGTAAAAAAAAAATTAAGCAGAGTAAGAATTTTTTTTAAACACCAATAGATTTTTATGTACCTGAACTTTTAGATGAAGACTAAGATTTATTTTTAAATAATGGTGAAATCTCTTTCTAGTACGGTACTTTCTATAATCTTCAGATCTCTTTTTAATGGTTTTTTAGACTTATGATTGTTAAACATTTGGAATAAAGAAATTGAATAAAATTTAAGATTTAAACTTTATTTAAATTTCCAAATATAAAAACTACAATAAGAATGATTTTTTAATATTTTTCTTTTAGTTTTAAATATTCATTAATTCTTAACTTTAAACTTCCTTTTCATAAAAAATCTCCTCTGATGTGATTTCATCATTTTTCTTGAATTCACATATGGAAAAGTTTATATGAATAAATTTATACAACTGCTCATTCACAAAAATCATATAATTAGACAGATTTCATATTTCACACGAAAAATTAAAAGTGCTTAAATAATGAATGTCAATGTTCATCTTGATATTAACCTGCCAACTCAAGTACAGATTTTATAAGCATTTTTGTTTACACAAAAGTTAGCATATTGGTTATGCCTGCCTAAATGTCTTCTGATTTGAAAAAGATTATTTTTCATTTTTAATATTATTAACATATTTCACTGTTAATGAAAGTAAAAGGTGCTAACTATTTTAATAAAAGAAATTTTGATTTTACAAGTAAAGAATGGCTTCCCAATCTTTTTTTTCTTGTTAGTTTTATATTTAAGGCTGAATTTGTAATCTTTTGTATACTTTTTGTCTTCATGTGAAATTATTTAAATATTTCTCATTTTAATTTCCCCAATATTTTATACTTTATTTTTAGTGTTGTTTATAAAAAACATGGAAATTAATTTTATATTTTTCAACCTATTAATTTAATGTATCCATCTTATTTAGTTTTATTGTTTTCTTTTGAATATTATCATAAATTTTATTTTGCATATGCATTGAGTTTGAAATTAAAAAAATGTGCAATTTTTAATAGAAGAATGTCAGTTATGTCACTCTTGCTTGACTGATAGGAATGCACTTTCACAAATTGAGGGAGATTTCTTAAAATTGTTAACTTTTAAGTTAAAAAAGAGCTTATTTAGTTTTGCACTAAAGAAAGAAAAAGTATGTTCTTCAACAAATAGCTTAAACCTCTCTGATGTGCGCATTTTCAATATCTTCTGTTATTTTCAAGATCTTCTGGACAAAGTATATGTTTGCGATATGCAGTTATGAGAAATGAGATTTTTGTTTATTTATTTAAAAATTCAGATAAGGTTAGAACAATGAAATGTTTTAGATGTATATTACTCAAGTATGACTTTGTTAAATCTAGTGTTAAATATTAAAAGTAGAATTGGCTAGTTATTACAGGTCTCTTTTTAATGTTCAAGTGTAGACACAATGTCACAAAATAAAGTTGAGGTGGGATGTGGGCTAAATCAGATGTAAAATTTTAAATATTCTTGATTTTATGATTTTTACCTGGCCCTCTTAGGAGATGGATATTTTTTAAATCCATTTTCCTAATATAAATATTCTTTTTATTTTAAATATACATTTTTTTGCTTTTCACTTATATTTATTTTCTGGAATGACACCTGTAGACGTTTTCCATAAATAAAACTTATATAAAATTTTGCAAAGCTAATATTTCAAAGAAAAAGTGGAAAATGAATTTTTTATGATTTATTTTGAAAATTAATGGCATTAATAATTTTAGACAAATGATACAGGTTAGCTCAATAGCATTGTCATTTAGTTTTCTGTTTAGTTCTCAGTTCCAACAAAATGTGAGGAGCCTGATGCCCCCATAACCTACTATAGCGTCATGGATGTAGTGTGGACATATTACAAAAATAAATGAATTTTTGTAATGTTCCAAATACTAGTTACTTCATGCAATTGTTAAAATGCATATGAAATATCAAGTCACAGAAATTGAATATCAAATTAACAGCTAACTAGTTGTAAAGAATATGCAATATATATGATTGCTGTTATGAACATATTCTATTATGAGTTAAGAGACAGATCTGACTACATAGGCATTATTGTCTTTTGGTTCTGTTCATGTGTTTGCCTTTTTGTAACCATAGAAATATCTTTTTTTCCTCTCTTAATTTAGATCTTATTTATCAATTTTGTTTTCTATGACATCAAAAGTTCTAGAATCAAATATTAGGAAATGTTTTTTTTCTCACTCTTGTGACACTTGTGTGAAGTATGATCCACTCCATTGCTACTTACCTAATCTATTATAATTAACCTTGGGAAGCCATCTTGCCAAGTTACAATTTGTTTTAGATTAACACAACAGGTTTGATTTTTTTCTTAATTCTTGTTATTGCCAATTTGCCAAATCCTATTAACAAGGATATTTTTGTTACTTTCTTTTTTTTTAATATTTGCCCATAGATGTAATCAAAATAACAATTTGTTAATTCATTAATATTTTTGTATCCTTACTACTTCTTATCACAATAAAATTGTAGTAATACTTCTTTAAAGGAAAGCATAAAAAATGACAAATTTGGTCAGTAAGAGAAAAAAGTAGTTCTTTTTAAAACCTTTAATATCAATAGAAAATTTAAGAAAAACTTTTTTACACAATTCATAAACTAAAATGAAAACCACAAGCAATGTTTTCTATAAGGGACAAAATTTAAAAAGAAATAAATATAGCCCTAATTTTTTATTAAGAGTTTCTAATTATCATTATCATTATTATTATTCATTTTGAGTGAACTCAAACACCATTAACCATTTTTTCCATTCTTCTGTGTTTCAAAGATTTACTAATCCTGCTGTTTATCAATTACTTTCAAACTTACATTGAAAGTACAATTCAGTACTAGTGGTTATGACTCCTACTGGCAACAACTGTATTCAGCTAACTAGAATTAATTGATCCATGTTAACTAAGATTGGTTTTGTTGAGTTTTTTATCTGATTTGAAATGATCAGATCAAAGCTTTATTGATATTTATTACATTGTAAGTACAATTCACTACTAGTGGTTACAAGTATTAGTGATGACTGTATTCAATTAACTAGAATTGGTTGATATGTGCTGTTGTAATTAAGAGGATCAGATCATCTAATTGTTTGATTACAGATAAAATAAATAACATTATTTTACAATTTGTATTTGCTTTTATCTAAGATTGTTTTTACTGAGTTTTTATCAGATTTGAGATCAAAGCTTTATTCATATTCAAGGACTGTTCGTAGAATTATATTATCGATTATAATTACAGATTCCAAGTAAGTTATGATTTTTAAACATCTTAGTGGAATGAGTGAAGTTAAAATTAGATTAATTTTCACTTATATAATTCTATAATATCTCATGAACATATAATACAAACTGCACAAAAGAATGTAGTAAAACTAAACTTTTCTGGTGTTAACAGAAAACTTAGACTTAATTATGGAGTCTTATCTCTTTACTTCTTTCTTTTACTGTAGACAGGCTGCCAGACGTGTGTGGGGGTAGCTATCCTTAATTATTTACTCTCCAAACCCTTTAAAAATGTTGCAAACTAATTTTAACGTGTAAATTTTTAATTGTGCTGCCCCTGACTAAAATACCTGTTCCCACTTATTCAAAGCTGTAGTGATGGGCTTGCCATATTGTCTTGCATATATGAATACACATATTTTGCCAATGACAGCAAAATTATTATTCTTTTCCTGTTCTTTATTTGGAGAATAAAGACAACTGATTCTAATTATGTTTTTAAATTTGACCCAGTACTACTGCTATTTTTTAAAAGTTTTTAGCTTACAGTGTGTCCAAGAAAAATGCCATGAGAGAGTGTTTAGATTCAAAGCTATCAAATCCTGCCTATTTGACAATGTACACAGTGCAATTAGATAATACGCTTGACTAAGAATGTTTCACAGTAACAGATTTGTGTCAAATAACATCATCAGAACCATTCACCACTGACTTAAACAACAATAACATTAGGCTTGTAAATCTTATATAAGATCTTAGTTATTTTATTCAATCTCAAAGATGACATAATTTTACCTGAGATGATATTAAAATGGTTTCATCTGTTTTGGTTAAATTAAAATCATAAAATTTAGATTTTTATTAAATAAACATTATATTTTTTAAACTGAGAAAAGTCATCTAATAAATATAAGGACAAAATATGAATAAAAAATGAAAGCAATATAACAACTTTCTCATAAAGACTTTTTTGGGCATTCATTTCCAAATCACATGGATTTTTTTAATACCTTAAATTAACATAAAATACATTAATTCAAATTCTTGCGAAATCTTTCTGTTAATTCTGCAATTCTGCAGAGCAAGAAGATTGTGAAAGAAAACAGGTGGCATTACTAGCAACGATGATTAGACCACTCACACAAGCATATGTAATAATATTCGAAATTTAATAATTAAAATAACTAGAGCATAAAGATTTCAGTGGAATGTCAAAACACCAAATAAAATACAAATCAACATAAATGATAGACTCAAAAGAAAAGCTGTTAAAATAAAATCTGAAATAAGATTTAAAATTTTCAGATATAAAAAAACAGATTGATATCTTCCTCAGGCCCAATGTCCATTGGTGTCAGCAGCATTCTGGATAATTGCTTTCTAGTAGGCTTATCTATAACTGTTAAAATCTATTGTGTTTTTTGTTTCACAGATGAGCTATATACATTCCATGTCTAACTATCTTTGTACAGCTTCAGATGACTAAATTTTGAATTCAGAGTTGTCCATCTGTTAGACTGGTTGACAACCATGACTAGAATGCCCAGTCTGCTTTGCTATTTAACCTACAGCTGAAGGGAAAAGAGAAGGGCATTTGCGCAAAAAGTCAATGAAACAAACTGCACTGGAATTCAAACTCAGCTTACTGATTTCTTGTTCCAAGTCATTGACTATTATACTACTGGCACATCCTCCACTGTCCTGGGTATGACAATAAACTAGATCCAGCAGTAAGGCCTATGATTGGAAGGTTTTGAGGAGTGTGGAACCAACTCTTAATTGCTGTTGTTCCCAGATCTACCCTGACTTGGGGTGGTAACACCTGTTGGGGTCTCAGCTATGGGCAAATAGTTAACTCTTAAACTGTGATCAAAACACTATGAAAGTATAAAACATTTTATAGTAAAAATACCAGCAATACATTTTCATAGTAAAAAATTGCCAGCAATATATTTTTGTTAAAAAAAATTAGCAGCAATACATTTTTGTAAAATAAAATAATAATACTCACAAGAAAATTAAATTTTGGCATTAAATGACCTATAAGGAGTTGATATGCCACTAAACAACCAAAAAAACATGCACATCCTCCAAAAACAGATCATGAAGTATAACCAATTTTCAACCAATTGATGTTGGATTAAGTAAATTCATAAAACCTTTGAATTTGTATCCTCTGAAAACAGATATATATATGAGACTTTGCAACAGCTCATTGTGAGTCAACTCAAAAATGCTGGCTCATCTACACAAATTTACATCAAGTCCCCACCTTTCCCCTAAGAGATAAGCAAGGATAGAAATAAAGAAACTCTCTAGCTGCTGAAACTACTTGCCAACTCTTCTAAGTCAATATACTTGTTTATATTGACCCCCACCCCCGAGTAAACTGTTAAGACATTTCCTAAAATATACGAACTTCCTCTATGTTGGACACTTGTCCATTTTTATGAACATTTCAAATGATAAATTCATTTCCTATAGATACATAATGATACATATGTATAAAATTAACATGCACACTCCTTTACATACAATACCTTTTCTGTAAAAATGTAAATTAATTTGTTTTAAATTTTACTGCAATTATTGTAAGTTCATTCATATTAATTGTGACAGAAACATTATTAACATCACTATACATATATACATAGTAATAAAAGTATAGTTTACCAGGGTGGCTAGATGCCCACTCAGTTACATTTGTGTCTTCAACATACCCAGAGCTAAGCTGTAGTTTATACTGCAATTATGCTAAGCTGATCTTAGTTAAAGTTTCTGAGAGAGTGTGCACAATCTGGCATGATCAGAAGTTGAACAACACCCAACCCTCAGTCACAATGGCTTGTGATTTTGTGTTAATGCACTCATCAATGGCTTCCAAACAGTTTAATTTCACAATTTCATTCACAAGACTTCATTCAACCTGTCTTATGGTTTTTCAGGTACTTCCCAACAGTTGCCATGTACTGGGATCATTTTCCATTATATTATCAATAAGTTACCTCCCTGACAAATTGACTGTGCCTTATGCTTAAAATGTTAATGTTCTAACCATTCAGCCACACACACACACACACACACACACACACACACACACATACACACACACACACACACACACACACACACACACACACACACACACACACACACACTTATCTACATAGACTGTCATAATATGCATGGGTTGTAAGTACATATTACTTGAAAGTATTACTAAAATGATTCTGGGATAACTTCAATATAATATGTATTACTTTTTATTTTAAAAAGGAAATTTTTATTTTATATTTTATGCATCTTCGGATTTTGTTAGCTGACTGTAGAATTATTTTTAGCATTGTACTATTTTCTAAGCTTTGTGGAATAAATATCAACTTAAAATATCCGCTCCTCAACATGCATGTTTTTTCTCCATTTCTGCTAATCTATTTCTCTGTATTTTTTTATCATCCAGAATGTTATTTACTTTTTATCTCTAGGCTGTGATATAAATAAGCTAATCTTTTTCTAAACAAAAATACTTTTTTTTAAGCCAGTCATAGTCAGACAATCTATTCAAGTCTTACACAAAAGATTTAATCAATCTTTTTCAGAAGTTTTGAATTTCTTTTCATTTCAGATCCCAAATGATGGCTACACATCCATCTTTTATTTTTATCCTGTCTTTGATATGTTCTACTGTTGTGACACAGAGAGCAAGCAAAGTGGAAGAATTTCATTTTCTCATGCCTGAAGTGAGACCAACTAAGGTGTGTTCTTATACATTTTTACTTCTTTTTCTTCTTCTTGAGCTTCTTCATCATTCATTCATTCATATCTTCCATCTCCAGAAAAAAGTAAAATCCAGAATATGTTATAGAATATCAAGTTTTTTATGTGTTAATAGTTTTATCATTTATTCAAACATGGTGTCTGTGAAAAAATTGTCTTCTTTAAATTTAATTTATTACTTATTTATTTCTTCAAAAATATCAGTTTCAGTCATAAAATTCATTTATAAATAAATAAATTTATTAAAAAAATATTTAACAATGTTTTACTTGGTCTATACTCAATACAGAACAATCAATATATATCTTATCATTTAATTTATATAATACTTTAGAAAGAAATCATTTAAAACAAATGCTACTTTCTTTTGTTAAATATATTATTTTGTATTTTGATGTGATTAGGGCTGTTACTTGAATATTTCCATCTGATAAAAATCAGCTATTGTTTTTTTTTATTCTTACACAAAATAAATTTAATGCTTGAGTAAACTTTTATATTGATTCCAAGTACAACTGTCAAGTTGAAGAACAGATACTGGCTTTGTAATTTGTAATATCAAGTAGAATAGTTGTATATGCAAGGTTGGTTTTAATCATCCTTAGCCATAAAATTTCTGGATGACTCCTTTTCTTACCGCATGGTCTGAAGCATTGTTCTAAGGCTTTTCTCACTTGTGTTTCTTTAGGCAATCTCATTATATATCTTAAGATATCTTCTTTCGATGGTTTTGCTTCAACGTTCACATTTTGTCTTATTCTATCATTTTAAATGTTATTTTTAGTAAATACTCATATTTCATTAGATGCTATGTTTATTTAATAAGCAGTGTACTTATTTATTTTCATTTACTGGCCTGAATATTTGAAAAATATTATTAAAGATAATGTGTTAGATATATTAAAGAAAAACTTAGGAAATATTAAAAAAATATTAAAGTAAATCTTATTAAAGAAAATATTTTTCTTTAATAAAATTTCTTGCATATTCAGGCTAGTAAATGAAAATAAATAAACATACAGTTTAATAAATGGAGTATCTACTCAAATATGAGTAACCACTAAAAATAATGTTTAAAGAGATAAAATCTGTTGAATTAATGAATAAAAATCCATTACTTCAGAAAATTATTTTATCATATATTTTCATTCAAGATCTTGTAAGGCCAGTGGATATTAGGAATTTTCTCTGGAAAGCATCAATATTTCTTCATCTGTACTCATAATTCCCCAAAGTTCTGAATTGTATAGAAACACATTTAAGATCTAAACTGAAAATGAAGTACTACTGCCATATATGGGCTGGAGCTGCTTGGTCCTCACTTTCTAGCCTTGATAAAGTCCAAATGAAATTACATGGCTCTGTCGGTGATGAATTGTTTTCCACCCTAGAACCCTTTTCTTAGAAACAAAATGTCATAAGCCCCTTGTTATACTATCAATATTTCCATGGTAAATATTCTGATGAGCTACATTCCTTACAGTTAAAACCTGCCATGTCATGTATACTGGAACAAACCATCCCAAACCTTTTGTATTCTGTTAGTAAGAAGAAAGTTAAACTTGGACAGTATATTCCCAAGAACCATTACTTTGTAAAACAAACTTTCAAGAGAATGCTTTCTAGATCACTACAGTCTTCAAGTCTAGAGTCAACCGTTATGTCCCACATATCCTCATAAACTGCACATTTTACCTCCTCCTCTTACCACTCATACAACAATCTCTTCCAGTAACCCTCTACCTTGAGTGGCTCCTGGGCCTTGTATTGGGTGAAAAATAGTTAAAAAAAAAAGATTATTTTGATTTTCAGTTAATGACTGACAATGTTGATTTGAAAATGTTTTTGTATGACTGAATAGTTAGAAGTGCAAGTTTCTTCTGATTTTCATCGTCTCTTATTGGTGTTGAGGGAGTTGCCAAGTAATTTGCAGTTTTCCCAATTAGGTTCGCAAACCAATCAAGTGCAGATAATAGTAATTTGTTATTCTTGTGTTGGATGAGTTTTTCCATTGTTGGTTGTGATGGAGATGGCTTTGGTATAGTGTAAATCTTTGTTTGATGATGTATGTATTGTCATCAGCATATTTTAGTTTGATCACAAGAGCATTGTGTTGAGATGACTTCATTCTTCAGTACCTGTGTTAGATAGAGAGTCTCCTTGCATAATATCCAGCAATGTTATAAAAATCATTCCAAGTGTGTCATTAACATTTACTCTTTATATTTGGTGTGTTCAGACAAACAATATGGCTTTCATTTCTCTCGGCCAACTACTGATGTATTAATGATTATTACAAAAAGTGGTGTGGTGAAGCTCAGGTTGTTACTTTGAACATCTCGAAAGCATTCAACAGGGTTTGGCATACCAGTCTTCATAAGTTGAAAAGTTATGCTGTTTCTGGATGAATTCTGTAACTGATTCAGTCTTTCTTATCAAATCATGAAATGAAAGTTATCCTAAACAACCATTTTTTAGATCCTTTTGAGTCAATGCAGGTCTCCTCAGGGTTCTGTCCTTAGTCCTACTTTGTTCTTAATTTTCATTAATGACCTTCCTGATGGTATTAGCTCTCAACTTGGTATCTATGCTGATCACACAACCATTTACTCCTGTCTTGATCAGTAAGTCTGATCAGTTCAATAAGGTCAAATTGGTGGATGGTCTGAAAAATTACCTCCAGTCTGTTGTTAACTGGGGCAACGGATGGCTTGTTAATTTTAACACCTCCAAAACAAAACTGCTCTCTATTAATCATCTGAGAGACCCCTTTCTGCCTTCCATCAGCATGGTTAATGCTAACCTCCAGGAAAATGGCTGATTGCACCTTCTCAGGCTAACATTCTCAGTTGACATGAAGTTGATTCAGTGTCATGCTAGACAATTCTTCTCTCCAGAATCTATCTTTCATATCTATACGTCTACCATTCATCCATGGTTTGAATATTGCTGCCACAGATGGTCCAGTGCTCCTGCTATATATTTAGAGATTCTTGATAAAATCTAAAGAATCAGCAATATTATGGTCCCAAGTTGGCATCTCAGCTTCCCTATGCCTTTTCTATAAATACTTTCATGGTAATTGTTCAGATGAGCTCTTTGCTATGGTACCTAGACTTTATGAATAGTAGTACTAGATTGGCATCAAGGTTTCAATAATTTACAGTTGAACTGGCTAGATGTAATCATAGGTTTTATGCTAACAGTTTCTTTTCTCACACTTCTCACTTGTGGAACACTCTTCTGGCTCCATGCTTTCCAGTTTGATCTTCAAAAATTTAAATGCAATGTCAATCACTATCTACTGTCTTCCTTATTACTTTTCTATTGTTTTCTTTCCTTATAAATATTTCTGTTTACTAATTTTTTCACATCCAGCAATCCCCTGTGTCTTAATGGCTTTATTGTCTTGCTTGGGGTGAAATCAACTAAAAAAAATAAAATACTTAGCAGGTAACGCTCATCTTTCTTCTAAATAATGGAATAGTTATCTCTGTTGACAGTATGAAAGGCTTTTGACATGTCAAACATGACCAAGAATACTTTATAGTTGCTGAAGCCACTAGCTTTTTCTGCTAGAATTTTAATTGCTAGGATTCGTTCACTCATTAAAAGCCCAGGTTGATATGTTGCTTGGTAGGGTGGCATGATTCTTTCCGATCTGTCCTAAATTCTATTCAATAGAACAATGGTCTGTGTCAGGCACAAGATAGAAAGAAGCATTATTGGTTGAAGGTTGTCATATTGGTTCATTTTCCTAGATTTTTCGATTTGGGTAGCAGTTTAACAGATTTTTTATTCTGATTTCTTTATCTTATGGTTATAATATGGTTGACACCTGAATGAAAAATTCAACATGCAATATATTTATTCTTACCATATATACTCACGTATCATGCGACCTTTGAAGACCTAATTTTGAAGCTAATTTGACAACAGTAAATGGGTATATAATTTGGTCAATGGTGTGGCCAGGGCCAGCAGTACATATGTTAATTTTATATCTCATGTATGATGCAAGCCCCTTAAAATTAACTTCAAAATTAGGTCTTCAAAAGTCACATGATACACAAGTATATACGGTAATTCAGATATAGGAATTACTGCCTTCATTAGTGAAATCTTATGTTTCTGAAATATATTAAATGCTAACTCCACAAATATGCTTATTTTTCTTTTGCTAGCTTTGGATTTTACAATGTTTATGTGTTAAAATTGATAGTTTTAAGATTTTTCAATTTTTTATGAACAACACAAGAGAGTTTCTATTTACTAAACTTTCTTCCATTTTACATAAAAGTTATTTTCTATGTGTTAAGAAAAATTTTTTTGACTACAATCTGAAATATATTTCATATTTTTCATTAAAATACTGAAATTTATTTGATTAACTCATTTTTTAAATGAACAAAATTTCTTTAATATAACTTTTGTTGCATTTGTCATTTAAGTCATTTGGTTATTTATATTTAATTTTAATTTAAAAAATTTGTCAGAAGTACCAACTTTATTAAACTAGAAATCATAATCATAATTTTTTCTGCAATAATAAATGAAAAACATTTATGATATTCCTCAAAAAACAATGCTCAAAATTTTTAATTTTTGTTTAAGCATTTTTGTAAATGTCATTGTTTTATGATCTTTTCAAATAGAAAACAATAATTGAGTTTTTAATATCATTGTTCATGTTTCAGCCTGATACTTACCTTTGTCATACACTGAAAATGAACCCCACAGCTGATTATATTGGTAAGTCATTTGAAAATTCTTGCAATTTATTTAAAGGGAAAAAATTGGAATTCAGATTTTTAAGTCAAATTCAAATAATTAGTTGAAGCAAGTATTTTTGATAAGCTGTTTGTAAATTTAAATATTACCATACTTCTTTACAATGGATGCTGTATTTTCAGGTTTTTCTAGGAATTTTATTAATTTCATTCAATGATAATATCTTAGATTGGACTATTTTTTCTATTTTGCAGAGACAGTAGGACCTCACAGTATGAGTTTAATTAGTTCCTAGACCAAACTCGTATTGCAAATTGCACATATTACAAAGCATTTTTCCCACTAAAATTAATGGAAGATTAATTAATCCATTTCAGTTCCACCAAAGAAATATCTATTTTAAAATTAAAAAAAATAGAAAATGGACAGTAAGAAATTAAATCACAAAAAGTACATGTAATAAGAACATGATAAGAGAGATTGAAAGAAATTAACAGCTTTTATTAAACTACAAACCTTTCATAAGAAAGTTTCTGCAATTTTCACTCAAATTTTTGTGGTATTTGATTTGCTTTCAGCACTTGCATGTCATTTCTTTAGAAACTTATCAATAGAAATCTGTTCCCTTCTTGATTTCAAAATTAACACCTCTTGGAAAGAAACAAGAAAAATGAATCTGAAAATGGACAAAACTTTCCTTGTCAAATGTATAGACTTATAAGAGGATAAGGAAATATAAAAATCTAAAGAACTTTAATCAAATCAAATTCAATACAACTTGTTCAAGAAATGAAATGAATGTGGGTTCACTGCTATAGTTGTGAAATAGATTTTAACTTAATGTGGCTAAAATGACATTACTGTTTAAAGGTATTTTATACATTGAATTTACCAGTATAAAGATATATATTTTGAGATTTCATATTTTTATATTATTGCAAAGAAAATATTGCATGTTAATTTAAACATTGAATTTTACAGTTAAATTTAATGGCAATCTATGTTTTCTTTTGTAGCAAAATATCCTAGATATTTATAAATTGTCAAAAAAGAACCTAATAAAATTAATTGATCTTAATTTAAACTTTTTGACTTTGATCATAACTGAAACATTTCTCTAAAATATGCTATATCTGATTATATATCAGGCTGCCCATCCCTTTTCAATTGATATTACAATACCATGGAGTACAATTATTGGTAGTTTACAGTATCCAAGTAAACATTAGAATACTAGATAACTTTGTATAGAAGACATGAGACATATTTTTAAGCATGTTTAGAGAATAAACATTCCAAGTCTACATAACTGAATAAAAGTAATATTGCTAATTTTAATAATTTTACTGTCATAAACAGTTTTTTTTAACAGAACTAATTCCAGTTTTAAATTGTTTTCATATATGCATATCATGTGCAGAATACATGAAAACAATTTATAAAACTGATCCTGCCTGTCTTATGCTAGTAATACTTTGAACACTTTAACTTCAATCTTGACTTCAAGTCAAGGTTTAATCATTATCTTTCCTCCTTATTCCCATAATTGTCACTTCCTACCACCTTATCTTCCTTTCATATCATATATATCATTCATCATTACCATTTTGGCTGTAACCTCTACTTTCAGTGGCTGCTGTACAGGACATAATTTAGTAAAAGAAATTCTCCATTGACATTCTATTCAAATTTGCTAAATTTTTATTCCTTTTTACTGTTTTAGTTATGCACCATTTTTTAGTTTAATACATGAATATTTTCTTTGTATTGTTTCAAGTTTAATAATCTAATCACTATTGTTTCCAAGTCAGGTCAGATTAGTTATTTGTTCATGTTATCAGATGTCATGCATTTAGATTATGAAGTAACAAAACAAAATGCTTTTGACCCTCTTACTATCTACCTACCATGTTGTTCAAGCAGCATAGAGATTGCATCTCCATTCCAAGAAGGATTAGTGCTATTTACTTAAAGATTTGTCATTGTTTTTGTTTCAGTTGGTTTTAGACCACATGCAAACATGCAGACATCACATCATATTCTTTTATACGGTTGTGGAGAACCAGGTAATGAAAAAGCCGTTTGGTAAGTATATTTTACTAGATTAGTTTTTATTGCTGATACAAGAAAGATAATTATCTGTGAAGAAATTTTCACTTGTTTTTTTATTTTTAATCTTTTTAAAGGAATTGTGGAGAAATGGCAACCAAAGATACTCAGTATATTTCAGGTCCTACATGTAAATCTTCACCATCTATCCTATATGCATGGGCAATGGATGCTCCTAAACTTGACCTCCCTAAAGGTAAAATGTTTTATATACAACATATAACTTCCTTTGTGGAAGGCTATTAATTATTTGTATTGTGTCAAAGCAAAATCCTTAAAGAATAAGCAGACTCATTTATTAATACTCCCAATCATATAATACTGCTAAAAAAAAAAATTCAACATCAGTATGTATAATCAAGTTCCAGAAGTCGTACATAAAATACTTTCTTTTATCTGTGACCATGATCTATTTTTTGTTTTGTAGATGTTATAATGGCTCAAATTTTGTGATATCCCAACACTGTCTGCATAATTTCCAGTGCATTGAAGCCAGCATTCATCTCTGTTTCACTGTTCTCTGGTCATAACCTGATGATGGTCACAAGTACTATTCATGAGTTCATGAGTTGACAGTTGTGCAGGGTTATCCAGAACCTGGTTTGTCATGCACATTGCTGTTGCTACCCCTGAAACACATTACCCACTGTGCTCACATCCACTGTTTGGTCTCCATAAAGGTTCAACAATTGTCGATGAATGCAATTCCTCTGCATAGACAAATTCAATGATACACCTCTGCTTTGTATGCCCTTTTATGTCAGATGCCATTTTGTTAGATTGTCATTAAATTGCTATCTGTAACAAGGTAAAAGTGTATGGGTTAATGGTGGGAAGATTCAATTTTTTGCTATCATACCACTAATATGCACCTTTGATGTTGTGGACCAAAATAAAGTAGAATGCATTTCTTTCAAAGCAATCTTTGTAATTAAGTAAGAAAGAAAATGTTATTCATTGAAAAACTTTTTTCTATTACTAAGTATGTTATGATGTTGGCATCACATGATTTACAAATTATTGCAGATATCACAAGATTTACAAATTTTTGTGAACATTATTAGATATTCAAATTGCTATAGACATCATACTATGATTGCAAATTGTTGTGGATATCACAAGATCTGTAAATTTTTGTGGACATAGGCTTCAAATGTTGTATGTCATACACATGACACATTGTTATATGCATATAAAATGTGCAAAATAATGTGCTAAGCATCTAATTTGAAAATTATTGCAAGTCTCGCATGTGGCCATTAGACAGTCTGAACATTTTTGTGAATATTTCCAAGTCTTTTTGTGGATATTACAAAATCTGAAAATTGTTGTATCATAAGACCTTTCTATTGTTGATGTTATTATACAATCCTCAAATTGATATGAACATCACAAAATCTGCAATCTGATGTGAGCATCTAAAGTTTTGCTAAATACTGTGGCCATTTCTCTCTGCTGTATCCCTTCAGGATGTGGGTGATCACGGCTCTCCCTAATTTCCTCTCATTTGTAGTTCTTCATAAGGTTTGTCTTTTTGTTATCTGTCCAAATCCCTGTTCTGCCATTCATTTACATAAACTTGTTAGTAGGTCATTTGCTGCTTTCATCTGCCTTTCTTGATGTCAATGTCAGATTCTCTGTCAGATCTCTTTCCTTATGTGTTCTCAAAAGTACATAACAATTCCATACTCTTAATGAAAGTTTCCCGTTTCTTAATACTTTACTTAGTGTTTGAAAGGCATCTTTTACTATTCTAATGTGATTTTGGATTTCAGTATCACAATTTACATCCTATGTTAGGATACTTAGGATATTTAAATTTTTGCACCTGCTTGATTTTGGTGACTCCAATTTGTAATTCACATATTGGGCTGTTCCTCTTGCTGACAACCTTTCTGTTTTCTTACAATTAATGGTTAGTCCTTTCTTCTCACATTTTTAAATAAACTCTCTAGGAGTTTCTGCAGTTTACAATCTTTAAATTGTTATGGATCTCACAAGATCATTTCTTTGGCCACCTTAGTATACAACACTCTCTTACTGCTCATTAATCTTTTTCCTTTCTCAACTTCTATTGTTTTAGCTCCTCTTCTCTCTAACAACTTCTGAAGTCTTCAAATTCATTTAACCTCTTCACAAAAATTATGTGTACCTTTCTGTCACTGTGCCTTGGTTTTTACATGTGTTGCACCAAATATCTGCTAACAAGGGTAAAAAACTAATTAAACTACTAGGAATCATCAATACTTATCAATCATTCAGTTTTATTAACTTAGTATAACAACAGTATATGCATGAATGTAATTTTATTTCCACAAGCTTCTTGCAAAATAGAATGTGCTCAGAGTACCTTAAGAAGTTTGGTTCTATATCCGCAGAGCACGGTAGTAATTCAACATGGTAGTATGTCCAGCAATTCCAAACAGGCATTGGTTCTATTTTCCTAGACATTCCTCTCACGAAAATTCTTTTTTAAGAATCAGCTCTGTTGTATCAATGAGTGAAACAAATGCATGTAAAACCAAAAACCAATCTGGTTTTAACTGGCTGTGGTCATTAATTACTTATCTACAGGGCACAGCTAGTTATTCACTTTCTCAAGAGATAATGATTTCGACAACAGAGTTCTTTCTTCTGATTAATCAGTTTTTTATCAGTTATCTCTAGTGTAAACATACATATGTTGCCCTCGCACATTCACCAGCTAGACAATTTCAGCTTATGATGTCCTTTGATTCTAGTTTGCATTGGTGTGTACAAAACTGGGAAAGGTTTGGTGTATGCTCACAAGGTGAAATAATGTCACAGTAATAAAAGAAAACACAAATCCTGTTTCTAATATTTTTATTTATTTATGGATCTACCTAGCATGACCTGGTAGATAGGAAAGTGACATTTTTGCTGCTACCTGTCTTTTTTCATGATAGACTAAAAACCAGATTCAGCCAGCGAGTACTAACTGCCTCTACCTCTACATCTCTACCCATCTCTCTCTGACTACTGTTTCTCTTTTACTACACCTTTGTCAATCTCTACATCATGATGTGCAGATTTCTGACTGACTATTCTAGAATACACCCTAACCATATAAATCCACAAGTGGTATTCCCTACCTTCTGACTGAGTAGCATTTGATCCCAAAAGCTTTCATGTATAAATTTACTTTATTTCCTTTTTTCCTAGTTTGGAAAAATGAATGGTTGTTTTAAAGCTATCATGTCTCGATTTTACTGTTGGTTGTTATTATAACTCACTCTTAGTGGTTATAATGTTATGTCCTGCTTAGGCTACTTGCCATAACATCATCAATTCTTTCTACTCAACTGACTTCCACGACACACTTTGAGTTCTTTATTTAAGGCATCTTGCCTAGTTCACTTGTGTTACCAGGGGTGTCTTATTTACTCCACAACACTCCACCTTTTGAGATTTTTTTCACTATAAAATATTTCATTTTGTTTCTTAGTATTCACCTCCTCATCTTTCTGGTAAGTTCGCCATGTACTGAACTTTGTATTTCTTTTGTTTTGGGTCTTTAGTTTTTTCATACGTTTCCTTTTTCTGGTAATCATACTTGTATATTCAATGAATTTTTGGGGTGTTGGTACATCAAAAATATCATACAGTACTTGCATAAGTTCTTCCTTTCTTGCGGGCCTTTCTTCAATAAACCTTTTCTTTTACTGATTCCAATGCCTTTTGTGTTCTCATTTTTTTTCCTTTTACTATATATATCATTTTTCCAATTTGTGACCTTATTACACCATCTTCTCACATTTCTTTTCCATTTTGATATACTCTGAAAGACACTTTTTTGCCAATTTTGAAAAATTTTGTGTCCTTTTTGTTATCTGTTCTTATTCTTTTTTGACCTGGTAACAACATAGTGAACACTGATTTAATTTTTCTTGCAAACCTCAATTCTGCCTGTGGCATGCCTATTGGTTTAGTGGCATTTGGCATTATCTGGTATACTCTCAAGAATTTTTGTAGTGCTTCTTTGCTCACTTTTTCATTACTTGCTTTTTTTTTAAAGCCCTCTTAAAAGTACCCACAAACCATTTAGCTTGTCTGTTTGACCTTGGGTGATATGGTGAGATATCAATTGAGAACATTTTACAAAATTCGTAAGCAGTGAATTTTATACTATTATCTGAGACTATGGCATCTGGAATGCCATATCTTACAGTTTGTGTAAAAATTCACTGTAACTGTGCAAGTTGATTTTTTGCACTTGCAAATTTCAGGCCACTTAGTAATGCTATCCACTACCACAAGATAATGTGATCCATTTATTGGACCTGTGAATTCTCAATCTGCAACCATAATATCCATAGCTTGTTGAAATATAACTGGAGCCACTTTTATCCCAAAAGGAAGTTGGTTGAACTTATACAATCCCTTGTGTGTATTTATAGTTATTAACTCTTAACATTCTTCTTCAACTGTATTTGCAAACATGCTTCAGAAAGATTAAGCTTCCAAAAAATTTTTTCGCCATTTAAATTTGCAAAAATTTCCTCTGGACTAGGTAATGAGTAGATATGGGATTCTAAACATTTGTGTAACCCTGTCAAAAAATCAGCACAAATACAAATTTTATTATTTTTTTCTTTACATACACTGCTAGTGTTGCCCTTTTGAATGGTCAATCTTTTCAATTACACCTATTTTTTCAAGTGTGTCTAATTCTTCATTAACTTGATCCAATGCTGCAAATGATACACTGCATTTTGCTTTAAACACTGGTGTCAACCCTTTTTTCACTTGAAATTTCACCTTGACTTTGGAACACTAACCCAATTCATCTGACAAAACATCTGGAAAACATCTTTTTCAATTCTTCCTTTAACTTCTCACACTGGTTTTTAAAACTGGTAGCTTGTCCACATATGTTTTTGCAATAAATATTTATAGTTAAGTCCCACATCCCAAATAATCCCATCCAGTCTATACTGAATAAGTTTGTAGTATTTTTAACACATAAGCATTAGCTTTTACACACTTGTTATAAAATAAAATGTTACAAATCATTTTACCAATAAAAAATAATTTCTTACCTGACACGCTACATGTGATTTTCGAAGTTCTTTTCAATATGGGTTTTCTGTTTGCTTTCCATGTGACTTTGTTGATTATTGTGATATCACTACCAGTGTCTAGTTGCATTTTTACACCCACATTATTAATTTTCACATGCATTGATTTTCTTTGGTTTTCAGTAATTATTTTTTGTCTCAAGTGCTTTAGCGTGACTTTTTATGTCCTACTTTTCCACAATTGTAGCACTTTGAATTCTTAAAGAGACCACTGTCTCTGAGATGTAACCTTCCACATCTGAAATATGGATTCATTTTTCTTTTTCCACATTTTTCTTTAGCTTGTATATATGTGCATTCTTTTACTTCAATTTACTCCATACCACCTCTCAGATTTAGGATTCTCTAAGATTCATCCAATATTTCTTGTAGTGTTAGTTTTTGATCCTGTTCTAGTTTTGTTAGAATTCTAGCACATATTTCTGTATCTTTTTTTTCGCCATTAACCTCCTTTCACACTTCTGGCTAATGATTCCAGCATATGTGACAAAATCTTTGTCTTCTTTTTTTGTCAGATACATACACTTCCAACGAGTATTGAAAAATGAATTTCTCTCACTAAAAATTTTAGTCAAAATATTTACTGTTTCTTCAAAGCAAAGCAGTAGTACAAAATTACAGTATTTTTCATGTTCTACCGATGCTAATTTTCTCAACAAATGTCTTGTTTTTTTCTCGTCACAGCATTCTTCTCTAAACATTTGCTTGTATCTTCTAAAATAGGCAGAAAAGGTAATTCCATCATCTGAATTATATGTGAATTCAGTTATGGCATTTGCCACCACATTGGGAGTGAAAGAATTTGGGGAATTTTCCATTTTCTTCCATATTATTTCAATTAAATTTTGTTGTTCTTTCTGGAGTTTCAACAACTGCTGCTGTTCTTGTTGTTACTTGGGCTAATAATTCTTCCATATTTAAAGAATATCTGGGTTTTTTCTTCTTTCTTTTTTATACATCCCCAAAGAAAAAAAAATTAAACCAACGTGGTTTTAATTTTTCATTGACACTTTTATCATGTGCGCCAAAGCAAAACATACTTTTTCCTACTTGTATGAGTTTCAATCCCTCATTGCCACTGTTATAACTCTTTCCTAGTGGTTATAATATTATGTCTTGCTTAGGCTACTTGCTATAACATTGTCAACTCTTTCTCCTTGACTGACTTTGAGTTCTTTATTTAAGGCGTCTTGCTTAGTTCATTTGTGTTACCAGGGTGTCTTATTTACTCCACAACAGTTGTCATAAAAAATGTCCTGCACTTAAGGCCCAGATAAAATCCTCTAAGCTTGTTAAGCAGAAATCTATTGTGTCAAACCAAAGAATGTTTCTCTTTTGTAATCTTGGGAATAACAACACAATTGACACTTTGGATTCTTTGTGAATATATCAGAATGACCAACAGTTTTATGACAGCCAACAGTAAAATCTAGATGTTGGAGTTGCCAATACCCATTGTCCATAAGTAGAGAAAATAAAATAAATAAAAAATGTTGGGATCAAGTGACACTCAGCTGGAAGGTAGGAAATTCTAATCATATTCACAAAAGTCCCAAAATAGACTAGAATGTCAGAAATAAACTGAACATAGTATGTTTAATTATCCTGTGGGTTGATGATCGGCATTCTAAAATAAGTTATCTGGAATTAATTCTAAAACATAACTGGAAAGCTGAACCCAGGACTTGTTGATAAACAGTTTCTCAGAGGTATCTATCATTTTTAAATCTAGTTTGAATTTTTCTGAAGAACCCTCAAATTATCGCCTTATTAGTCTCTTACCACTTTTCGGCAAAGTATTTGGGGCTTTAATCAATGCTGAAGTGGTTAAGCATTTTGCTTCTCACGACCTCCTCTCAGACAAACAATATGGCTACCATTTTGCTCTAGATAAGAATGGTGAAGCTCAGACTGTGACTCTAGATATCTCAAAGGCATTCAACATGGTATGACATACTGGCCTTCTGTGCAAGCTCCAGGGCTACAGTGTCACAGGACAAATCTTTGGTTTACTCTTGTCGTTCCTATCAAATAATGAAATGAAGGTCGTTTTGAATGGGCTCACTTCCAGATTCTTTCATACAAACGAGGGGGGGGGTCTTCCAAGGCTCTATCATGGGTGCCACGTTGTTTCCATGATCTCCCTAATATCACTAGTTCTCAACTAGGTATTTATGCAGATGACACTACCATTTACTCCTGTCTCAATAGCAAATCTGTCAAAGTAAACCTGGCAGTTGCTCTTGGATGGGATCTCTAATCAGTGGTTAACTGGAGCAAGAAATAGCTTGTAAATTTTAATGCGTCCAAAAAAAAAAAACTACTTTCATTTAATCACCATAAAAACCTTTTTCTGCCTGCCACCAGCATGGCTAATGCTAGACTCCAGGAGATCAATACACTACGGCTTCTTGGCCTCATGTTTTTCACTTACATGAAGTGGAGTGACTATATTGAATCAATAGCTGCATCTACTGCAAAGTAAGTTGGGTTACTGTGTCATACCAGAAAATTTTTCTTCTCAGAATCCATCTTGCATATTTACAAATCTATCATTCATCTGTATATTGAATACTGTTACTATATCTGGCCTGATGCTCCTGATGTACATCAAGAGATTGTTGCAAAATCCAAGGAAAGATCTGTAATGTAATCGATCCTGACCAGGCATCTCAAATTCAGTCACTTCTCACTGACATGACATGGCTGACATGACATGCCCTGACTACATGAATTCAAGCATGTTACTAGAGTGGCATCTAGGTCCCACACTTTTACTGTTGAAATAGCTATATGCAACCGCCAATTCTAATACAAAAGTTTCTTTTCTCACATTTTCTACATGTACAAGTCCCTTCCATTTCCATGCTTCCCTGATAATTACAATCTTCAAAAATTTAAATGCAACATCAATCATCATCTTCTGTCTTCTTGAATCGCATTCATCTTTTGTCCTTTCCTCGCTTCTTCCTATTCTCAGTCTTCTCTTTTATGTTCACTTCCTGTAACACTCTTCATACTATTGGCATTACCACCTTGCTTGGGTTAAACGTATAAAAATATACATATATATATATATATATATATATATATATATATATATATATATATATATATATATATTTTAGAATTGGACATAGTCCGACAATTTATTTAAAAAGAACGTTAAACATAATATAAATGTCTTTAAATATATATATATATATATATATATATATATATATATATATATATATATATAATCAAGCTATACTCTAGATAACAATTAGAATCATGGATAGAATAAGAAGAGATAGAGAGTTGGCCAGAGATGGAGTTCCCACAAGCCAAAAGGGAACATCTGATTCGTTAGTGTTTTGTAAGAGAAGTAACAGCAAAGATGTCCCAAGTGTCACTTATCTAACTCCAGACTGTGCCTAGTGAATTGAACCCATGAATAAATACTTATTGGAACCAATAGACCTCTTGTCTTTCTTACCAAGGCAATATTTTGAAATGCCAATATTCAGGAATGTTCTCCCTGTGCAATATCTCACCTTCAGGTTCTTTGTTGAACACACACTGGGCCATTCCAAGTTTTGTTCACACTGACACAATCGAACCATAATGTAGAGCAGGAGCTGACTAGCTGGTGAAAAACTGGACTACGGCGTATGTTCACATTTTTCCTATTTATTACTTTGTATATTTTAAAAAACACTTCCTGCACTTATTTTATCATTCTAATTTTACAAGTGTGGATTGATAAATCCATAGCCTGAAAGCTGAATTTTTATCTGAAATTTCATTGTATAAGGTTTAATTTGTATGTAATGTTGAATTTACCTATAGGCTTAAAAGGGCCTCAAAATCTAAGGGTCCTCCAGCCAAGATGTATAATATTTTTGAAAATGTCATAGCCATTTCTTACACATGCTGTCATAATGCATTGTAGACTGTAAACAACCCTTCAGTAATTTTCCTTACATTCCATTTCAGAATAATACAGTCTTAAGTTGATAACTCAATGCTAGCATTGATTTCTTTACAGATGTTTTAAAATTTTAACATTCATTCATTTTTTCAATCCCATACTGTATTTAACAATAACATCTTATGTCCTTTAGAGGCGGAATTATCAACTGTGGAATTTTAAATACCTGTCATCATCCTCGGTTTTACTAAAATTGTTTAACACTCTTCCATTTTCCTCTACTTGAGAGAAGGGGAGATTTGGAGGGGCCTCACAAGTGGAATAACTTAGGGCCTCTCTTCATTTAAATCTGGCCCTGTTTGGTTAATATTCTCTGCTGAATTGTGTTGACAAGAAAGGCAGTTATATTAAAAAATATATTTCTTGTGTAAAATGAAGGTTATATTGAAAAATATATATCTCTTTTGTAAAATGAATATTTTTTTTCATTACTAGGTTGTCTACTCCAATATCCCATTTTGTTTTCATTACTAGGTTATCTACTCCAATATCCCATTTCTATTTTAGGTGTTGCATTTAAAGTGGGAGGAGATTCCGATGTTCAGTATTTGGTTATGCAGATTCACTATAAAAATGTGGAAAAATATCTTCCACCGAGTAAGTATTTTTATTTCAGGATTTCTCTATAATTATCAAAAATAAAACAGGAAACATTTATAGAAATGTCTGCTGACTTGGTTGGCTTATTGCCTGGTAATTTTTGAATAATGATAAAAAGCTTTTCTGATGTTTAAATTAGAAAACCGTAAAAATATTAATTCAGTCAGTCTATCTGCAGGAAGTTGAGCCACATTTAGCCCAGTCAGCAATTGGTAAGTTGTTTTTTCTGAGGACACCAAATGATATAAATACACAGCTTAATATCAACCACTACTTATTGATGCCCAACTACTGAAACAAATCCCTCTTACTATGTCATTAAATATCCAAGGATTGCTAAGACATGCTAAATTTGTAGATCAAACAAGTTGATGGTGAGAATCAGTGTAAAATTTTTAAAAAAATACTAGTGACTCAATTTATAAGGCTTCTATAATGCAAGGCCCAGCAAAATGTACATGATACCAGCAAACACCAGGAACATGTATGAGGTATTAAACAAGCAACAGGCAAGCCAACAAAGAAACCTGAATTCCTGAAATCAAAGACAAGCAAATGAGATAGTAGAGTGTGCACTACCTAGACATTTACTCCAGAGAAAATTCTATCAACAAAGAATTGCATGATGATTATGAGGACCTGTGAATCCTGGAAGAGCTAGACTGAATTAAAAAGAGCTCAGGAAAGACATTGATGCTCTAACTTGTAAAAAAGCACCAAGTGAAGATAGCATACCACTTGAGGTCATCAAATTCATTAAACCAACTTTATTGAAACCACTGAATAGTCTTCTCTTCTGTTGGAGAGAAGGCAAGGTTCCTCAAGACATGACAATGCCAATATTATTACCCTATATAAAAACAAGGAAGTGCACCCATAGTGACTGAAATAGATATTTGGGTATCTTCTTGTTGAAAAAAGTCTTTGCCAAGTGGTCTTAACTTCACTTCAAGTACTTATTGATTGCATCTACGATTTAGGGCTAAGAGACCCACTGTTGACATGATCTCTGTACATCAACTTTAAAAGAAATCTGGTGAACAGCAGATGCCACTATACATCACCTTCTTGATCTCTCAAAGGTATTTGGCCTTGTTAGCAGAAAAGGTCTGTTTCAGCTATTAAAGAAAATTGACTCTTCCCAACAATTGTTGAACATCATTATTTCCTTCCATGAGGATATGTAGAATGTAGTCAGCTACAATAGGGAAAACTTCAGTTTCCTTCGCAGTTCAGAGTGTATAACAAAGAGGCATTCTTGCACTGAATCTGGCATTTTTTTCTATATTACTGAGCTTCATGTTCAGACAATCTGAATAAGGCATATATTCACACACCAGAAAAAATGGAAAACTGTTTAACTTGGCCTGCCTGAAGAACATCATCAAAGAAATGCTGTTTGCTGATGATGCAGTTATGACCATGCAAACTAAACAGGACCGCCAACAATTGATCAGCTACTTCACCCATACCTGAAAGGAATTTAGGCTGACTATTTAGCATAAAGAAAACAAAGTTCATAGATCAAGATGTTCCTGCATCTCCTTCAATCAGCATTGGCAACATGGTGCTTGAAGTCCCATATATGAGCTCTATCATCAACAACAACTTATTGCTTGATCTGAAAATTGACAGACATATTGACAAAGTGGCAATAGTGATGGCCAAATTGAGCAAAAGTGTATGGGACAATAGTTAGCTGATCCTGCACACTAAACTAAAAGTATTCCAGGCATGTATCCTTAGAATGCTGCTTTATGGCAGCAAAAACTGGATGACATACACCAAGCAGGAAAACCACCTGGAAAGCTTCCATCTCTGATGCCTATGACATATCCTCAGCAACACATGTTGAGACAAACTTACCAACACTACTCTTGGAGCATGTGTCTCCTTCTCTGTCAATGTTGCCTTTGATGAGTGAATCACATAAATTGAATAAATGACAGCCATATATATTAAGCTTGCCTGCACTACATTTCAAGGATGTCTGAAAGCAGTACCTGAAACCCACAGGCATTGACCCAGGTAGCTGGAAACAGCTAGCAGATGACTATAGTGGCAGGTACCTTGCTGTTCAAGAAGTCGTCATGAAGGGTGAGAAAAACTGAAATCAACAGCTGGGGGTAAAAAGACAATGCAGAAAGCAGAGGGAGTAATAACAGAACTTTGTTCTACATTCCAACCTCTATACAGATTGGGCTTAACTGATTGGTTGTTAAGGGTCACATGACCAGCCAACCATATGGTATACTAATTGCTTAAGAGGAAGTAAAGTTAACCCAACACTGCTATACTCTGCTAAAGGTTGAATCTTATATTCACGAATACTGACTTATTTGTTGCTTTAACAAAAGATGGAAAAACTTGAGTAACTAGTATATGTAAGTGCTACAATTCTTAATTAGTTTTATATACATACGGAGCTTCTTGTGTCAGTGGGGGCATATTTTAAAGCAAATCAGTTATATTTTAGCAGTTCAGTATTCAAGACATTAGAATTCTTGAGTGTTAGTTTTATTAAATTTACTCTTAAATTGCTAAATTGCTTTTTGAAATCATTTTTTTTCTTTAACTGTGTAGTATACTAAATTACTGCTAATATTAAATTACTTTCCACATGTTAAATTTTGCTTTATATTTTCAGAAAACCAGACTGACAGCTCTGGACTCACCTTGTTGACTACAAAAGAAAAGTAAGACAATATTATATATAAGAGAAAAACTAAATCAAATTACATTTAAAATTTTACTTACTTTGGTACTTCTTCCATCATTTAATAATAGAATTTACCTTTAAACAATGGCATGGTCACATTTTGACTTTTTTTTAGTTTAACATTGCTCTACACAAGACAATAAAAGTACTTAAAATGTCTAAATAGTAAAAAATACTAGTATGAGTTTATAAAGTTACATACATTAACTCTGAAAGAAAAATAGCTGTAATGTACTATATTTGCCAGCATCAAGGACACACTTTTTTTCTGAAATAAGTCTTAAAAATTTTCCATGGGACCTTGAGGTTACGGTTCTTGCGGGCTGGAGAGGAAGGTTATCTATGCCACATGATAAACTGAATTCCTATAATTTCAGGAAAAAAACTGCATCCTTAATACCAGCAAATATGGTATATTAATAACATTTTACAGATTCTTTTGGAAAATAACTTTTGTATAATTTGATCATGATGAATAATTAGATAAGCTTCAAATGAATTTGAAATATTTTTCACTTAACAAGAAAATGAAAAAATTCTTGTATAAAATACAAAGCTGTACTTGCATAAATTTATTTCAGGAAATTGCTAAAAATTTTATTTGTAAAAAAATTTTTTAATCTAAATTTTAGAGCAAAGCGTAGAGCTGGTGTTTATCTCTTGGGAACAGATGGTGTTATTCCCCGACATTCAACTGGTAAGTTAATATAACAGACAAAATGCACAAATACAAAACTCCTTGGGATTTGGAAAATCTGTTTTAAGTTGATGTAAGCTTTGCATAAAATAATATTATGGGTTTTTATGATCTTTTCCATTTAGCTTTCAGTTCTGGGCTATCTGTCTCAAGTTCATATTTTTTTCCTGTGTTTACTCATCTTTGTTTTCTTTCCCAGTGTCTGAAATAAGTGAGTTATTCTATTTTTCTTATTTCTAATTCATTAGGTTTTAACATATTATTTTTGTATCTATGCATTCCAGAAAATATTTCATATTTCTCTGCCTCACCTTCAGAATGAAAGCAAGCTTCTCACAGTGTAACTATATTTTCTGATGACAATATTAAGCATTACACAGATATATTTAAAATATTTTTACTTTTGTAGACATTTAAATTCCTTCAAAAATAATAGCACAAATAATAACTAAAATCTACTGAATAACTGAATAATAAATACTGGTCTGGTGTTTCTGCTATTTTACTAGAGATTCTTGACAGAATCCAAAGAAGGGCCTATAATGTTATTGGTCATTTTACTGTCAAAATTGCAAGATGTAACTGTAAGTTCTATGCTAACATTTTCTTCACTTGTGGAACTCTATTTTGGCTATTTGCTTTCCTAACTACTATGATCTTGAAAAAGTTAAATATAATGTCAATTGTCATCATCTGTCCTTTTTATTGGCCTCTTTCCTCAATGTTTTCTTGCTTTCTTTCCCTATCAGTAAAACCCCTTGCATCTTAATGGATTTATCAACATGCTTGGGGTGAAATGATTAAAAAAATATCACAAATTTTTTAAGAATATTTTTCTCTGTTGGCATTCTCTTCCAATTTGTAGTTTTTATAGAGTTTTCTCTGTTGGAATAATTAGTGTTGTGTCCATAATAATATCAATAAATAAAAATTAATTATAGTGTCAAAAAATAATTATTATAAAATAATTATAACAATTATAATTATCATTAATTCACTCATTCTAAACCAACAAGAATCAACCCCACTTTACTCCTCTACACACACAAACATGTGACGTTCTATTTGACAAGCAGTTCACATGGACAGATCATCAACATATGCGTCAACAAAATTTTGGCTCCTTTTCCTTTTTCAGGTCAAAATAGTAATATTTATCTTTTAGCACTCAACAAAAATTTGAGTTAAGAAAACCCCAGACACTTGTATTTTTCCAAGTAAATTATCTGGACACTGATTACACACATCTATAAAAAATATATGAGAAAGACTGTATAAACCTTGCTTATTCTTAACTTTGTCAGATTCCAATCCGTATTTGATTTACATTTGACCCCAAACTCACAATTTTACTCAGTATTACCCTCATTTCTCAAACTCCATATAACAACCAGATAATAAATAATACTTGTTTTGTTGTTTCCACATTTTGATTTTCTCAGTTTTCCAAGTATTTTAGTATATATAGATGTTAGGGGGTTCATAATTATTTACTCAGTTTTATAAACACCCCCCCCCCCCTACAATAGTAAAATGTTATAAAGGAGCTAAAAGACCTGTTTTAAGATTTATTAAACTTTTGGAAAATTTATTTACATTTCAATGTTAGCAAACTGAATAATTTAATTTTAAAATTATTTCTAATCATAATGTTGGTTAATGTTCCTTCTTTTTTAATATTTTTATTTTTCAGTTTATATGGAAACGGCCTGTCTATATTATAATAAATTTGTTCTTCATCCTTTTGCCTACAGAACCCACACACATAAGCTTGGTGAGTTTCTACTTATTTTTATTAAATGCAATTTAGTTAAGCGAAAAACATAAATAAGCATAAAAATAATTATCCTTTCATCAGGGATTTTAGTGACCAATTAAATGATATTTATATTTCATGCTTACAAGATGAAAATGGAACATGTAGCAAGAAGAATCTAGCTAACCTATTTTCCAATTTTCAAATGACTTGTTTATCAGAAGATTTGCCAAATACAATGAATTTTAATGCTATTACCATTAGGAAAAATTAATAAAAATGTTATCTTGAAATTACAAAAAATAATTATAATCATATTTATCACATTTTCCTGATTAAAACTTAAATTGAATTCCATGGCTTTCAAGCAAAGTTTCTTTCTTCACATTATGAAAAATTCAAAATGGAGATATTTCCTATATATTTAGATAGGTACCTCCACTAATTTAGTATATGTAAGGTTTAAAATGATTTTTTTAAAATGAAAAGGCTTTTTTGAAGTTTTCATTTTAGCTTTAATTGAAAGCTAAAGGATTTAAATTTTACTATTTCCAGTCAGCAAAATACTCTGTGATGTATTTCAAACAGAATTTATATTGATTGGAATTGATTTTTTTCAGTAAAATTGATAAAAATCGGCCATTTTGACAGATTTATAAACAAAAGTTAATTCTCAGTTTCAAAAATCTTGCAAAAATAAAATATATATTTCTGAAACGTTATTTGAGGAAAATTAGCAAATTTAAAGTTAAATTTATCTGATTTGAAACAAATATTACTTATAGCATTAAAAGTTGTATACAAGTATTTCTTAACCATGGGGTCTTCTTTTTCTGACATGTTAATCAATTTATTGACAGCCGAATGTGTCCATCGTTAAGTATGGTGGAGCAGACAATAAAGTTTATAAGTGGGGGCAACCCTCGCAACATGTCACCTTTTAAAGATAGATTTATCAGTTTGTCCATCCATACTTCAGAAATTCTGCATGTATATACACATACAAAAACAAATCAAAATTCTTTTAAAAATCTTCAGGGTCATCAGATTGTAATAAGCTTTACAATATATGATTAGTAAATATAATTTTATTTAATAACAATATTTCCTAAGAGTTATCACATTGAAAATGAATTTTAAAAGATTTAAAACTTTATAAATTATTCAATTTAAAATTGTAAAAACTGAAAACAAATCTTGTAAAAATTTATTCTTTAATATATATTATAGATAAAAGCAATTAAAAGCTTCACTAATTAAATAATCTCTTAGTTTTATTGGATTTGTATTTTTCAATTCAGAACAGATTTTCTGTAATATGGGGTTGATTTTGCAAAAAAAATTAGGTGAATTAAATTCTCCAAAGAATTCTACTTTTAACTAATATAGTCACAAAAAATTATCACATTGAATTTCTCAAGTTTTCATAAAATTAAGAAAATGGGTGAAACACAAAAAAAAAATATTTTTACCAAGATTTTTAATAAAAATTTTCATAAATAATTTCATTCATTTGTAAAAATTTCATTAAAATCCAACAAATATTTGATTTTTACAAGAATTTCCAAATTAATGTGTATGTCATCACAAAAAAGATAAAATTTGCTATGCTAAAAGTCAGTATGACTGCTGACACAAGAAAAACAAATTTTTAATCAAAACTTCAAATGTTCTAAAAAGGAGCAAAAATTTAATTAAATATTCAAAAAATACTTTGATCCTACCTTTTAATAATAACATAAGGATTTTGATGATAAAACTTTGTTTTCATTACACTTGAAGCATATTTTCCTCATGATATGCTGGTTTTTTAGTGATTTCACACCTATATTTAGAAAAATAGAAAGTTTCTTCATTCTGTATTCTTCATAATTACAAAGAACTTTAATTATTTTCTTTTTTTATATGATGCTTATGAAAAGAAATAGTTTGTAAACAGAATATTGCTCGAAGATAATTTATTTTGAAAATAAAGCAATGGTATCTGCTTGTCAGTGTGTAATTCAATAGTTAAGTATGTTTAAGTCAATTTACAAAAGAATTTGGTAAACAAATCTCAATAATCGAATAAAGACAGAAGTACGATGTGATTATTAAAACAATTCATGTAGAAAGGAAAATGCAAATTCAATAACACATTGAAGATTTTCAAATGGCTTGTTCATCAGAAGATTTGCCAAATACTATGAATTTTAATGCTACTACCATTAGTAAAAATTAATAAAAATGTTATCTTGAAATTACAAAATAAAATTTTTACTGTTTACCAATTCTAGTATTTATCATAGACAAATTTAAAAAATCAATTTATTGAAACCATAGAGATCAATTGTTTTCCAGCACAAGGAATATAGTATTTAATAAGTGTTTCATCCATAAAATTCTGCTGCTAAATAAAGTAATTAAAGTTGTTGGTGCATTAATTTGGTAAAATGCATTTCATTAAAAGAAGTATCATAAATCTGATAAGAGACATTTAAAATTCATAAAATAATTTTCATGCAATGTGAGTGAATATGACTGAATTACTTTTCTCTTTAGGCAAAGTTGTCTCTGGTTATGTTATTCATAATGGGAAATGGAAAGAAATTGGCCGAAAGAATCCTCAACTACCTCAAGTAAGAAAATAATTATTTTTACAAATAGTGATACTCAACATTTTTTATTATATTAACAAGTATTCCAATTTATACACATGAAAATGTAGTGGCTATTCAAAAGATGTGAGTATTTAAAAATACTTAACGTTTCAAAGTAATTTCATCTCAGCTGCTACTTCACTTATCCACAGTCAATTAAAAAAACAAAAAGGGAATTTGTGATGATCTTGGTAAAAATTCACCTACATTCTCATTTTAAAATTCTGGAGGGAATGTCTGATTGTAAATGATAGAAACTGTTAATTTTTTTAGTCTTTGATTCTATAACAGTTGAAGCAACCTGGGTGATAGCATTAGAAAAGGTTAGAAAGCCTGAACTGCAAAAAAAAGAAGTTGGATACAGATAGAAAAAAGCTCAACCACGTGAGAGATGGCAAAGCAAATACTTGTTATTATGCTTACTTTTAGCTATTACTTCAGATCTTTTATTTCATAATCTTTTACCATTTACCAATTCTGGTATTAATCTATATATAAAATTCCTTGACTTCTGTTAGTCTGTCCGTTCAACCATCACAGACTCAAAAATAGCCATACATTGACCGATTGAAACCAAATTTTGGGGAGAAGTGCAAACAGGTAAGTGGGTACAAACTACAGTTGGGGTTCATAAAACCACAAAGTAGGAATTTTGTCAAAGTATGTTTCCAAACAAATCACTCTATTCCAATTTCATCAATTGATTTGTGAAATTGAACAAAATGTAGAGTTTGTAAATCTTGACAAAAAGTGTTAGCAGTAACTTCAACATTACTAAATACTGTGAGGATTGCAAAACATTCTAATGCTATAAAAACGCACATATTAAAATTGCATTAAAAAAATAGCAAACAGGGGAAGAGCAAGGATAATAAAATGAATCTCGATAAAGAGGTGGATCAAAATAATAACAATATACAAGAAAATAACAAAGTTGCTGTTTTTTAATCCTTGCTCTTTAGAAGCAATCCAGGACAAATGTGTAAATTGTGTGCACAACATTAAAAAAAACAATTAAGGACAGCCTGGGAATAAGCAGAAGAGAAAAAAAGTATATATAATCACACTCCAATTACATTAAGTCCCAGCAGTCATCCCTTCCGCTTACAGAGAGAAGGCTGCCTTGACCTAATCTATGATATCTCTAATATATTACAAAGGTAATCAGTGTGCTCTTCTAATTATAGTAAAGAAATCCCTGGTAATGACATAGCACACATTGAATTATTTATTAGATATTTAGAAATCACTGAACCTAAACTATTAACCAGCTTATGCAAATTATCACATCTCTCATGACAGATCTATTCTGGTTTCAAAGCTTTGATTAGTTCTGCCTATATATTCAGCTTCACACTGACATTCATAATTGTAAATAACTGAGCTCACATAATGTCGGGGCAGAACATCCTTACAAACTAATCTCAACACAGGTTGGGAGAAAAATATCATTTGTAGATTAGCAGAAAAATAGCAAAATTTCCCACTTTGAAAGATTTACTTAGTAAATCTAGTGCTAAACTTACCAATCCATGAAAGTTGCAAATAAATTGGACACTTCTCTGAACCAAACAATTTAGATTTACTAAATTGCATGAATGCCAGATTTCATATATCCAGTGAGTAACCATTATCTTGTAACACCCTTGTGACAAACTCAATGTCTAATTGTAACTTAGATTGAGAGAATATTTTCAAAGATCAATGCACCATTTTAATCAGTTTAAGTTTCTGTTGTCTTGGACAAAACAAATCCCAGTGAGTATACAATCCCGTGAAGGTAGGTTTACAGTATACAGAAGTCAGAAACCAGTGTACCAATACATCAAGAAAAGGCAATGCTACATTGTTTTCCTTTTCACGTGTGAATCTTAAAGACAGTTTCAAATCATTAAGTAACCCATGAAACACCTCTGACTGTTCCTATCAAAGACACAAAATGTGTCATTCACACATCTGTATAACATAATGGATTTACTATATGTAAATCCAACAAAAATGTTAGCCAGGGCCAGTCTCAGAGGACTACCCATAGCAATCTCATCAATTTGTCTATATATCATGCTGTTAAAACTAAATTTCACAGACTCTGTTGTAAATTTCATAAACACAATGAAGACAACCTCTGAAATTGGAGAACTCATGGGCCTAATAGCCTCATAAATGTCCACTGAAATATCTTTGTTCTTAACTATCTTGAGCAAACATTTCTGAAATCTCAGTTGTAGAGCCTTGGTCTTATCATGCATGGTATCTGGTTTCAATTACATAAGTTTTTTACTGTCTCCCAAAACTGACATCATTTTGTTTACATAATCGTCATAATCCAACAATCTAACAATAGATTTGTCATGCCACAAAATTGTTCATGTTACTAAGTTAACTCAGCACAATCAACAGATGTATCAAAATGGATCAGTGTTTTCTCTTACAAAGGGTAATGCAGATTTGATCCCAACTGATCCCTGCTGGATAGCACATTTTTTTTTATTAGAATTTTTAGAATGTGCAGGCCAATAGATATAATACACATGGTTTAAAGTAAAAATAGGGTGTCTATTTCAAATAGGAGTATCTACTATAATAACGTTTGAAGTAATAAAAATATATGTGTATGTGGGTATACTTATATTTAAATATTATTAAATATATTGTTTTTATATTTCAGATGTTCTATAATGTCACAAACCCTGGTTTAACTATTAATCGAGGAGACATTCTGGTCAGTAAATAATTATTATTGTCTCTGGTGTTTTACAGGTTTTATTTTACATTTTCTGTCTTTTTTATACTAAATTTCACCCACACTTAATATCTAGTTTCAAACATTTAATAATATCAATTATGAACACGGCCACAATGCGTTGACTGTGTTCAGGAATTAAAACATTCCTATTACTATAAATATGGAATTGAGATCTGGTGATCTGCTGCAACAAGGATCAACATAGGATTCCTTCTTTCAGACCTTAATTATTTTCAGTTTGTATCACAGTAGCCCTTTTGTTCATTCATATTTGATAGAAAAAGAAACCTGTTTACTTCTTGATTTGATGTCTTGGCTGTCAAATACCCTGTTAGTGGTTAGTGATTTTGTTCTCCTCAGACCACTGCTGATAGGTACTCACCACAACTAAAATGTGAGCTTTCCTCATGCTTTAGCATTTTGGAAATGCCCAAACCTTATCTCATGGCCATAACAAATCTTTTTTCTTGTCCATAACTGAAGTACAGTCACCATCTATATTTATATATACTTCTTATACATGTTACTGGTTATAATATTTTGGCTCCTCACTATACTTACCATACCCAGCCAAATGCAATCTTTGCTCAGTTCTGGGGCTATATTTCCTTCTATAAGAGTTATTAATTCCAAAGAATCTAATATATTTCACATTGGAATAGCTACAAAACCATGAAACCATACTCCAGTTTGTATTACATTACACATTTCTAACCTTTTAAGGCTGGAATCAATCTTGTCTTTTAATGAGACATGGCACAAAATTGAGGATTGCATGCCTGATTCCTGGAGATTCCAACGGTGGTGCAGCACCTTTCCAATGAATTTAAATAGTTGTATGCTTAGGCCTTTGCAACAAACACTGTAAGACTTGAGCAATTTTTGCTTCTACCCACACATTAAACTTGACCCCATATCTGCTTTTGTTGAAGAAGCAAATATATACAGGAAACATTACTTTGCCAATTGTCTTCATCATACTCAAATATCAAATCTTATTTTTTTTCAACATTTTTTGAACATTGTTTTCATTTCACAATATGCACAATTGTTTAATTTCTCAATTATGTATCTGACAATTATCCATATTTAGTTAAAAAGGTTCTTTAGCTGTAAATACAAGATGACATTTCAAATCAGATTTAACAATGTACAGCAATTTTTAAATTTAATGTTGAAAGATATCTTGTGAATTTCAAGTTGTTTTAAAATAAAATTCTACTCTGCTTGATAAAGTAGACAGGTTTCTATTGGCCATTTCACAAGAGAAACTTTTCCAACAGTGGGCCACCTACCTGATGAGCTTGTGAATAGATGGTGAAATATGTTAGGGGTGGGTAGGGATGGTTGGCAAAATGAGAAACACTGTTAAGAGTCACAAAGGATAAAAAGTTGTGTAGAGCCATGATCACCCACAACACATAAAAGAGTGTGTCTTCATGTATATGCTCTTAGAATTTATGACAATTGAGGATATATCATAACACACACAAGTTGGGAAGTGTAACATTTTTTATTTTCTGATCATTGATTTTATGTACGTTTTGTTTGTGACTTATAGTGACTTTCTATTGAAGACATAATTGTTAATACAATCAGGGTTAAATATTGCCCAACTTGTTTCCTTTGATCAATAACCTTCTTCACCAATTCTCAATGTCTCTCATTTAATCTTTATCAATTGATGTTTGATAAATACATTGAGTCAGCAGATCTAATTAAACTTGGTTCACTTGAAAGTGGGGCAGAAATATGACATACATTTTTATTCTTAACACGGCCAAAAAATAAAATGATTAATCATAGGTTTTTACTTCAGAGACTTTAGAATGTGCAGCCCAGAATACCTAGATGAAGAAGAGAAATACATTGAAAAAAAAATGTTTAGACATCTTCACTATCCCTATTATTTCATCCTTAATCCTAGTAAATGAGCATATAAAATCCACAAGACCACTGACAAAAAACACAAAATCTATGATCCTACGCTCCAACAAAATTCAAAACCCCTTACTCATCCTAAACATAGGATCATAACCACCACCTCCAAGATGATCAGAGGTATAGTTAGCAGAAAACAGAACTAATACCATCTCATATCCTAGGGATATATAATATAAAATGTCTGATTTGTCATAAGAACTATATAGATGAAACTTCCAGAATATTAAAAGCCTGCATCTTTGAACATTCTCATAACACACACAAAGAAAACAGGCCATAAATTTGAATTAAAAAATACCACCCTAATAAAAAAAAAAAAGATCATGCTTTATTACAAAGGAAATATTAATTGATAAACACATGCCAAACACTTTTTTAATATCACTAACATATTCAAATTTCCCAATAAACATGATTTTTCTGCAACCATAGAAATGAACTCAACATTAATAATGTACATCTAATCAAGTCAAAACATGTACAAACTCATGCAAGACCAACTAGAAATTTGATACACACACATACAGGCATACTCTTCCCATTTTCCTCTCACTACCATCTTCATCAATACTACTAGACAGGCACAAAAATGCCCACACACTGACACCATAAGACATAAATACAAGATCTAACTGACCAATGATAAATAAACACAGAACTCAAATGTGCTGAAATATTCTCTTCCAAAAAATGTTTCCAAAAAAATGAAATGTTAAATTTATAAACATTTCCTGTTTGTTCCTTATTCTATTGGATTTAATCCATATTTGATACCAATTCATGAATTATTTGCATGCATATATACACACACAAGTACTAAGTTGACTGAATGATGAAATTGAGACATGAACTCAACATCAGGAATGATTTTTAAACCATATCTGATATTCTGAGTTAAGTTTTGTCAATCAAAAATGCTAAGGAATAGAAATAATGGAAACAAGAGAGTGAAGATGCATTGTCTAATGGTTGATATTTATGCACAGACATTGAAATATGAGGTGTAAACAGCGATGGAAAAATGTGTTAGTTAACAATACATGATGCATCAGGTGACATACTTTGAGTTGAAACAATACTTTCAGATACCCACAGCAAATGCAAAAAGTTATATTTTTAAATGCAATGCATATTATTTATTTCATCAAACTAATACAAGAAAAAAGTTGGCAAATGAACAAATATTTGCAGAAAATTGTACTTATCAATATTATCATATAGATAAATTCATAAAATTACCTATACAAAGCAATTTATAAAAAAATTATATTATACTCTATGCCTTTAGATGATTCTATTAAAGAATTTTCTGGAATATTTTTCAGGCAGCACGTTGCACCATGAAGAATGATGGAACCAAAGATGTTTACATTGGGTAAATATATTCTACTTTACAAAGATTTTGCAATCAAACAAAGCAACTTGAAGTATTCATTATGTAATGTATTACTAATTCCTTAGTGAAACTGATCATCAGTGGCTACCCTAGCTTTATGTAATGTTAAGCTCAGGTTATTAGATACAAATATACATATAGTTGTTGTAAATGATTTTATTTGGGCCTGAAGCAACTGGTGTTTTATGACTGCCAGTAAAAATCAAGATAAGAAAATTTCAAAGCAACTGCCCATAAGCTGGGAGTAATAGTAATTATAGTAAATAAAAATTAAAAAAAAAGAAGTTCTCGGGATCAATTGCCATTTGGCAAGAAAGCGAGGAATTTCAGTGTAGGTTCATATAGTCAGGCCAAATTCTAGCATTTGCCAGTCATAAGCTCTCCAAGTGTGATGCAGAGATGGATACAAAAATGGTAGTTGTGTGAGTCAGCAATCAGAGGAAAGACAAGTTGTTCATAGAGATGTAGACAGCTGCAATCAGAAATGGGCAACACAAATGAAAGATCTGGTCAATTACTATCAGGAGAGAAGACAAAAAGCAGCACCAAGCCTGTTTCAATTGTCACCTACAGCCAGTATATTGAAAACAGGTGTTTTTTTTTTCTTCTGAATTTTACCTTCCATTCCATACATACCAGGCCTTCCCAGTTTTTGCCCAAATAGGAACCAAAAGACACTGTGGGGGTGAAGCTAAGCAGTTAGTGAAAAGCTGTCTGAGGATGGGAATTTCATGTTTACAAGAGTACCAGACAATCTTTAGAAAATGCTATGAATCAGTTAACTAATTTTGATATTCCTTCTAACAAATAATGTATCTTTCATACTTAATTTTGCAATCAGCTGAATACAAAACTATTAATTTTAATTGCTGTTTTTCAGTGTCAGTAAATTTATAATTAACAAAGATATGTTAATTTAAATGATGAATGTGATCCGAATATTTGTAGTTGCAAAATTACATGATACCTTCCACTGTATATGTTATCAAATAAAAGCTAAAAGATATTTACAAATTATTCATTTTTCAGAGCAACACATGATGATGAAATGTGCAACTTCTATGTGATGTATTATGTAGATGGTGACGAACTTCCACATCAAAAATATTGTTTTAGTCAAGGACCATTGAAGTGGAACTGGAGGGACTTTTATTTTCATCGTCGTTTGCAGTTGGCCCGGGCTCCTAACACTATTAGTGTGGAACCAGAAACTGGCACAATGTACCAGCAGTCAATTTTAATGGATCTTCCCATGAATGACAAAAGTGATTTCTCAAGGAAGGAGCAGACACTTTACAATCTGTTGAGCCAACAAAAAGTAAAGAAAACTGTGGCATATGACTATCTGGCAGATTACTGAAAGTTCAATACTTTAAACAAAGTGATATAGTTAGCATTTATTAAAATATAATTACAGTAGATATTGGATTAAAATTTCTCTTGCAACCTCTTACAACGGGTCCATTGTTCTTATTTCCTAATTTTTCTCCTCTATTGCTTGAGATTAGATTTCATGGTTGCTCTCAAATTCAAGCCCCCGCCACCATGAAAACCTGATATTTTTTATTATGAATATTAAGACTCTTTCATGTTTAGTGATTATAAAGTAAAGTAGAGGAAAAAAAAAAAAAAAAAAAATTCTTATTTGAATATAAAGAATCTTGCAAAGAGTTTTTAAAAATTAGGTTTAAGTTTTTGGGCTTAAAAAAATAAATAAAAAATAATTTGAAAGTAGTGTTATTTTTTTAAAAACTTTGCAAGTCTTGAATAAAATAACTGGGGAATCATCTATTAAAGACAAAAGTTTAGTGAAATCATTTTCAGTTAATTAAGTTCAGATTTATTCCTTAATATTTAATAGATTTTATTTTATTTTTAAAACAGCAACCCTTCATTTATTGTTAATATTAAAATTCTTTTGAAAAATAAGTTTTTTAAGCAGCTCACAGTGTAAGTTAGTGAAAAGGTTTGTTTTTTTTTTTTGTCTCTCAAGCATGACAAATATTTGAGTGAAATAAAAATGATACTAATTTAGAACAATATTGCAATTTCAAATTATACCAATTAAAAATAATTCTGTGGACAATTTGGGGGGGGGTGCTCATTCTCTAGTTGTGAACAATTTAAATATAAATTAACATTTTCACTGCTGTATTGATTTGTAACCTAGCTGTACTAGTCGGTTTTGGGGAAAAACAGGAAATTGCCATTTCCTACAAATAGATTATTATAAAGACACTGATGGCAATTTCTTGTGGCTGTTATTTTAGTTTTTATCAAATACTCTGCTGTACAGGTTAAACTAAGTGACACCCTTCACAAAAAATTACAATAAAAATATAACATGTATTGTCTGCTTGCATATGTCTGGGCTGGTTTGAAAATAGTACTCAATGCTAGTTAACACTAGTTAATTTATAACACAAGCACAGTGTCCTGAGACTCCTGCATATATGTTGACTACAAGCAATGTAAGTTTCAAGTTACACCAGTACATCCATAGCAGTGAAAATATTAAGTAAATTATCAACAAAAAAATGCAGCCTATATTTTGAATTCTATATGCAAGTGTCAATTTCCAACCAGGTACCTTGATTAAATGTCAAGTAAAACTTGCTTATACTGAAGGCAAAGAAATAGGTTCCAATTTTGATAAAAGCCATTGAGTTAAAACATTCCTTATGTAAATTAAAGTGAATCTAAAAAGTTAGGGTTAGTAGTTATGACTAGTGATGTGACAATTAATTGGAAATATCGGGAGGAAAAGAAAAAAAAAAAAAAAAAAAAAAAGAGCCTTTATTTTACAATTAATAGCAAACCATTAGTTGAATCTAAGATATGCACATTAAAAAACTAGAAACTTTATACTATTTACATTATTCGGACTATTGTCCTCATCTTTATCACAATGTTTCAACCTTCTTCAGGTGGTTGGAATGTTGAACTGAATCCTTTATTTTGCTCACTGGGGTAGACTGTTCTAGTTCCATGTGCATACTCTATCCCATGCAGCTGCAGAAAAAAAATATAATGGGGAGACAGGCCGCCCCCTTAAGGTAAGGCTTCAAGAACACCAGAAAGCTGTAACACAAGTGGGGGGGGGGGGATCAAGCATGGCTGACCACATATGGAGAGAAAAGGGAGATCACCAGCCTCTGTGGGATCAAGTTGAGATCATAGACAAAATTTGTAAACTTAAGGAATCAGCATATATGCTAAGCCACAAAAATCTCCTGAGCTGATCAAGCATAGAAATGAATACAATATGGGAACCAGTAATAAGGAGTGCCAGAGGAAAGTGATAACAAAAATTGCAATATGAGCTCTGGCAAAACACATGCAATGATAACAGCAAAAATTGCAATATGAGCACTGGTAAAAAATGATGCTGAAGACATTAGGTTTATAATACCCAGAAATTCGTACACAGATGTCCTCAAGTACACATGGCACAGTGGATAAAGGTGTTAGTTAGATCCAGTGACACGACCCAAAGAGTGCGAGTTCCTGGTTAAGGTGGTGGAGAACTTTGAGAGGTGAATTAACAGGAGATAACTGACATCCAATGGACATGGCATGTGGAACTAGAACGGTCGACCCCAGTGAGCAAAATAAAGGGTTCGGTTTGACATTCCAACCACCTGAAGGCCAAAACATTGTGATAAACATGGCGACAAAGATGAGGACAATAGTTTGAATAATGTAAATAGCGTAAATAATACCTCATCTCAGAAATATAGACAGATAGAAACTATCTAACAGTGAAAAATTTAAATGTTTATTATTTTCAGACTCCAATTATGGCAAGTATATCTGATGTCAAGCAGAAAAAAAATATAGTTTGGAAGTTTAAGATTTTTGATGCTAACTAAACTGTAGCTAGGTACTTAAGCGATTTACGTAAAGAAATTGTTACCCAATTTTTTTAAATAAAAAGGATATCTAAACTTTATTTCATAATCTTTTGTATTAATTTTTCTACTAAAAGTTTTAATGTACATTAAGTTTCCCAAACCAACTGTAGGGCCCCGAAAATAATGAATTATTGTAAATTTAGAAAAGCATTGGAATCTTATCAGAATTGGTAAAAAACATTATCATCCCATCACTGGTCATGACCTTATAATTCTTAACGGGTTTCAATTATAAAATTCTTGATTATCAAGTTAATTCTGTATCCAAGTTTGGGAAAATCATTTATTTTTTCATTTCTAGTGGAAATATCAAGATGGAAGCTTCAGAAAGTACACTTACAATGCAAAACAATTTTTATGAAATGGATAGTCAAGAGTTTTTGCTGATATGAATGGTTGATTAAATCCACTGAACAATAAGCTTCAACTTTTGTTTGTTGAATACAAAATGGAGTGGAAATTGCTTGCAGTTTAAAGATTTACTGATACCCTCAAGACAGACAAAAAAAATATTCATTTGATATGATTTTTTAAAAATCTTCTGATGTACCAAGTAAAGCAAATGCTACAAAAAGCAACATAAATAATATTTGTGCATCAGAAAATAATGTCTAGAGGAAAGTTACATCTTAAGCTTTTACTGCTATAGTAAAACTGTTTTTCCCCTTTTAACAAGATAATACTATTTAAAGATATAGAAATAAGTATTAAGACTGTTTATTTTATATTCTTACAAACTCAGTACCTTTTCAAGGGACCAATAAAAAGGGAACACTGGCATCAAGTTTAATCCTTATGGTGTCAGTTTAAAATTGACAAATCCTATACACTAGAATTTTGGAAAGTGAAAATTTCACTAAAATATGTTGGAAAATATTAACTTTAAGCAAATTGGTTACAATATAGAAAAAGTGTTAGTTTAAACTGATTCCAGGATATGGAGTGGGAAGTCAGCCATACAAAAACAAAAAACAAAAAAAAAAAAAAAAAAAAAAAACAAACTGATGGACAACTGAATAAAAACTTGAAAACTAAAGATTTTTACAAATATTTATTGAATTGTAATCCAGATTACATATTAACAATTTGTCAATTCCAATATTATTATTGGATCAGTCTAACAAATCAATCAGCACAAACATTCCAAGAATCCAATGTGAAAAAAAAATAAAATAAAAAGAAAATCCGTCACTAATTATTTTAGATAAATATTTCAGAGAACTTAAATGTGACTAATTGTCTTAGATAAAAGTAGTTATTGAAAAGATGGACACAAGGAGCTGATCAGAATTGCCTTAATAGAGAAAGTTACTCAAAGAGGCCAATTCAATTTTAGTTCAGCCAAATGCTAGGTTGAAAAGAAAAAATATTACCAGTTTATGAAGAGAGTTATTTTTTAAATTTTCATTTAAAATTTGCATATTTCAATGATTAAAACAAACATTTATTGAAATTACAGAATAAATTTTATACAAAGTAATCATGCACACCCAAAATTATCACAAGGAGAAATTCTTGGTTCTTATAGATTTTACTGTGTTTAGCAATATTTAACAAGTGTTTACAAAAACTTAAAATCATTACATAAAATTATGTATGTTAAATGCAAATAAAAGAACATTTCACAAAGAAAGTTTTTTGAGAAATTTAGTATTGAATATATACAAATCAACCCTTTATAGTTTACAGTAAGAAGGCATTTGGAAGTTTAAAATAAATAAAAGTAAACGTTTCACATAAGTGAACTACAGTTAAGTAACATACCTAATAATGACATTAGAAAATTGGATGAAGATTAGAATTGAATAGAAGAAATTGGTTAGAAAACATTCAACTAAAACATGGTTGAAATTTCATGACTATTAAAACCAAGAAAAAAAAAATCAATTACATCTAAAATGCATTAAAACAGTCATGAGTTTTATTTCATATTGGAACAAAAATTATAGGTGATTAAAGGAATAAGTGCTTTTAAGAAGCATTTCTAATTGGGTTCTCTTGCATAATTGAGAGATTGATACTAATTTTCAAATTGACAATCATTTAATAGAAGATGAATTCTTGACTGAAGATGCTCTATGAAAAAAAACAAAAAAAAACAAAACATTTCTATTACAAAGTATTTCATATTGATCCATTCTGAATGGAAGTCTTATGCAAAATGAACTCAGCAAATTATGACTATACCTTAAAATACCTTATATTTCTAGTCTGCCCTCATACTCACTGTTAAAAATTTACATATGGGAGTTGGAGGAGTTGGGATTAATATTAGTGAAACTTATAATTGGAAAAACAGGGAAGTCAGTCAGAGGCACATAATCCAAAAGTTGCTTTGTTATTTAAATCTCAAAGCATAAAAGAAAAAAATAAATGTAGCTTCATTTTAATTAAATGACACAGCACAGCAGTATGAAGAAATGTGTGAGCACATACTTGAGATATCTTGCAAAAATTTTATGAAAATCTAAGTTATTCTATGAAGAAAAAAAAAAAAGAATCTACTGAATGTATTTAAATGAAAAATGCTAGACCATTAGAGAGGAAAGAAATCAAACTACTAACTTTGGATTGAATAAAAGCTTTAAATATTTGGCTAGTTAAGACTTCTATAGATCATGTAATGCCAAGATAAAATACAAAGATGATCACTTTCAGAGAAATATTTACAAAAAAAAAAAAAAAAGGGCTGCTTTGTCACGCTTATCATGAATCAACTCAAATCTTATTAAAAACATACATTTTTTTTTTTTTGAGCATATTGAAACAGAAAAACTTAATTCAGTATTAAGAAAAGTTTGGGGCAGTGAAAGTAATCTAAAAGGAAAAATAAAGAAAAACATCTGAAAAAAAAAAAAAAAAAAAAAAAAAAAAAAAACTGAAGTTTCAAAAATTGCTTTTAGATTTTGACTTTACTTCCTTAATTTCCAATTCCCAAAATGAGATCACCCCAAAAAAAAAAAAAAAAAAAAAAAAAAAAAAAAAAATAAAATAAAAAATAAAATCTAAAGAGGTTCTGCGATACAAGAACATTTATGTCCTCACATTTCTTTGTCTGATTTCATCTTTGCCTTTATGGTCTGTTGCATTTGGCCTGAAAGTAAATTACATTAATAAGTAAAATAATATAAACTGTAAAATATATGGACATACATATATGTGCACACAGAAAACAGAGTGCTAAGTTTGAGAAATTTATTTGTGCATTATGTCACCAACAAGTTAACTATGTTTTGTCCAAGCACAATCTGCGAGTGCATAGCTTACCATAGCATCAATTCAACTTGCTAATCAAAGAGTAAAATACAAAATTCCATTAATAAAGTTTTTTTTGTCTTTTCTCAACTGTGAAATTACAAACCAAATTAAGGTTTAGCTTTCAGTATAATAGAAGGTCATTTCTTTATGCAAATGATTTAAGAACTTGAAAGCAAATATCTAACTATAATATATATAAGTAATATATTGGCATGCAAAAATCATGGAATATGTACAGTATTCTGAAAAATAACATTCTTTTAAAAGAGAATGATGAAAAGTTATCAAGAACTCTGTGTGTGGGTAAGTAAAAAATTTTTCTTTTATACACCTACATGCTTTGCTGGCCAGCATTCTCATATTCATCTTCCATATCTTTGCTACGCCTCTTTTCACAAATGAAAATGATGATGCATAGAATAACAACTTCTGCTACAATACCAAGGAATGGCCATAAAGCAGCAAGCTTGTCTGAAAAATAAAAATTGAAATGCAAAGATTTTAAAATGATTTGTCAATAAGTAAATATCAATAAGGCCATTCAAGAAAAGAAAAAACAGTAAACATACTAATCTTGTCATTCATGCACATACAAAATACTTAAGATTTTCTTACCTTTGACACGGACTAGGACAGTCATAGATGTGGTGTTAACAATATTAGTAGCAACACATGTATACTCGCCCTTATCAGAGAACTGGAGATCATAAATGATAAGTGTTCTGTTATTATTTGTAAAGACTCTGTTACTTGCATCATTCTTGAAAGTTTCATTATCTTTTTTCCAGTAGACAGAAGAAAATGGATAACTCTGAACATGACATTCCAAGTGGAGTTTGTCAGTCTGTACTAAGTTTCGAGATTTTTCCATAGATTCAATCCATGGAGCCACTGCAACAGGGGAAAAAATTCAGTTAGCAATAGAGAAAAATGGCAAGTTTTTTTTTATAGAATATTTTTGACATTAAAGTTATGAGTAACTTAAAATAGTTTCATTAAATACAGGAGATTTTACTTTCAAACATTAGCGGCCTTTAGAGTCATTGGCCTGTATGTGTATATATATATAATCATTCAACACCATTTTTTTTTTTTTTTTTTTTTTCATAATACTGAATTAATATTTAAACAAGATAAGAAAAACTTACTGTTCATGTTCACATCAATGGAAAAATCCTTATTATTAATGGTAAACACACAGGAATAAGGGCCAGCATCTCTGCGTTCTGGAAAAAAAAGTCTTCAGATCAGAACTAGTTGTTTGCATTCCATTAGAGAAATTTACTAAGTGAAAAGTCATTATTAGAAACAAATCGCACAGAATTTTTTGTAAATAAAATGTTGAATATAATGCACATGAAGTTTTTAAAAATAATTTTTTTTTTTTTCCCATATAAAAAGTCAATTAAAATATATTTACACATTTTCTATATAATCAACTATATGGGATGCTGAAAATTCTCCACTTCTCAACTTGGCCAGGCTGAAAACTTAATTTGATATTGTTTTGCAATATTATCTAAATAATAAAAATCAAATGTTGGACTAACTTATTCAATAAAAATATAAGATTACTTAATTACTTCAAAATAAGGAAGATATTTGTTAAAGAAACTGTCAGGAAAATCTGTTTTGAATAAAAAGAAACCTAGCATGGACAAACATATAAAAAAAAAAAATTGAAATGATTAAGCATGAAACAATGAAAAATAAGAAAAATAGCTACTTACTGGCTTTAGGAATTTCAAGAGTGTAATTGTCTTTGTGTACATTGTATCTACCTTTAATTTCTGGACGTTTAGTGAGTTTAGTTTGATTTTTAGTCCAGTAAAAAGCTTGAACCTGATCTTTGTCAAGATTTTGTAAATCACACTTTATTAAAGCTGGTTCCTTAGACGCAATAACTATATCGTGAGTAATTACTGAAAAAGAAAAATTGTAAGTTGATATAATTTTTTTTTGTAATGTATACAAGTTAGTTTAACAGACAATTTAAAAAAGAAAAAAAAAAGAATGTCAGTTTAGATCCATTCTTACAGAAATTAAACAAAGATTTAGTTTTAGATGTATACTAATGTACCAGTTTATCTTAAAGACTTCAAATTAACCTTTTGCATCTCAGTTGATGCATAGGACAGTTTGGATAATACACACAAAAATGCCCTGGACAGGCAAAGAGTTAATGCTCTTGAGAAATTAAAATTATTAATTATCTGTAGCTATTCAAATGTATTAATTGCTGCATGGTTCAGGTAAAAGAAAAAAAAAAAAAAAAAAAGAAATGTATACATAACTTTTGAGAAAACTGACAAAAGTTGAAAAAATGTTTCATTTCAACAATCATCTATTTGATTTTCAATCATTGAAACAATTGCAAAATAAATTTATACAAATTTCAATTCAATATTAGAAGAGTCACCTGACAAGGAACACTTAAATATAATTCTTATTTCATTAAGTCAAGCAAATTTTAGTATTTATTTTAAGAGAAAATGGATAAATAATTGAAGAGATCTATAAACTGTGGGAGATAAAAGTAAAATGTGATTTTTATAGGGTAGACTAAACAGGCCTAGCCAAAGAGCTGAATCCCCTTATCATTGAACTACTTGGTTAACACAGCTGTCACCTAATATTGGTGATATCCATTTAGCATAAGGAGTAATAGCTGGCATGACAGTTGCCTAGTTCCCACATCGATGCCTAAACTGCTTGAATACAATAAAGGAAATTTGATGATATCCACTGAAGCATTCAACAATTCCAACAATGATTATCACTGAGTGAATAACACATCAAATTGATAGATACTTTGATACATAGCATCATATTGTATTGCTTGTTGGTGTATCCAATAACTGGGACAGAAATTATCATCTCTGGCTCAATAAATAAGTAAAATAAAAATTTATGTGACCAACTTTCATCATGTGGTCAGAATTCTCACTTGTGCTAGTTAAGCAAAAAAAAAAAAAAAAAAAAAAAAAAAAAGGTATTACTTACAAAATAACTTTGGTCTCCAGTAAAAAAGCCAAAAATATTAATTTCATAAAATATCCTTAGAATTTTCTTGAAAAAAGGGCTATCAGGATATTCCTTCAGCGAAAGAAACAACTTGTTATAGTCACCAGCTTAGTCAACTTTTTAGTTTTTATGACCAATAATGCATCTATCACAATCTTCAAAAAAATATTTTGTAACCAAATATCACATTTACTTAATTTTGGGCAATTTGAAATCAATTTATAAGTGGAAAGAGAATTCAACTCTTTAAAAGCTGAGCACTAGGTTTTTGCCTTGTTAATTAAAAGAAAATTTTAGGAACAATACTGGAACATTGCATTGACTTATAACAATACTTTACTATTGGCCTTTTCCTTCCTGGATTTATCAGCCTGCATGAATGTAAAATGTAAGGGAATTCTAAATACATGTTTAAAGAAAATAATTCAAATAATACAAGCCACTCAAGTAATTGGTTATATTTTATATATTCTTTGAGTTAAGTGATTTTGATATCACTTATTTAAAAATCCATATATAAAAAAAAAAAAAATAAATAAAATAAAAAAATAGACAAAGTATCTTTGAGACAAAAAATTAATACTGAAACTTACCTTTGAAGATTATGACCTTATAAGTATATGAAGTTTTGCCTACTACACATTTGTAATTACCAGTATCATTAACAGAAGTGTTGGTCTTGGTCAGACTGTGTGCCTGTGGATTATTGCCAAAGAATTTCATACTATAGCCATTAGAATTGTTATGAAGAGTTGCTCCATCCTTTTGCCACTTAACATTTGACTGGTTTGATAAGCACTCTAAAGCAAGTACATTTGGTTCCAAAATGTAAGTTAGGGGGTTTTTGGGTACAAGATCTATAAAAAGAAAAAAGAAAAACAATTGCCGAAAAAAGTTATTTTGAAATGAATTATTAAAAAGGTCATATACCTAGCTAAAATTAACTAGGTATAAAAACATAAAACAAAGAATACATCCATATAAAATACAGTCAAATATTACAATACTGAATAGAATTGAAGTTACCAATAAAGTAGATTTTAACAGAACAACTTATGAACATTTTTGAAAGTCAAGAGTACAAAATTAATCCATAAATTGATCATGACAGGAAGTTCAGTCATTTCAATTCAATGGTTAAAATGTGAATGAGAATTCCTACTGCAGTTACAGAAATTCTCATCTGCAATTAATGGGTTAATTTTTCAAAGCAGACTAATGTCATTTAATATGCCGCTGATCTTGTGATAATTGCCTCATGCAGTATGTGCTTGAATACTGAAAATTACTGATTGACGATAGTCATAAGTGTAGTTAAGAATTAAGTATGGTAAAATGAATTTTTTCCATACTGGAAACATTTAGCATTCATTGAGTGAGAAGTTAAGTGTTATTGTCAAGCAAAATTTATTAAATTTTTTTTTTTTTTTTTTTAAAGTTTTCCAGGACATTAAACTTCAAATCCACTGTTATCACTTTTTATAGTACTGTTGGAAACTTTAAGATAGTGTAGAAAGTTAACATCTTTACTACACCATTATTTTTACTTCTAGTTAAATGCTATCCATTTTTGTTGTTCCTGCTGTTGGAAGTCTTTAAGCGATGTGTTCTGTTATTTGGTAAAGCACTTTTTGATTTTGTAGCACCAGGGTCTGATGAGAAATTGCTTTCTTGAAAACCTGAAGGATTCATTCACTTATCTGAGAAAAACAGTTGTATATAAATGATTGTTTAGAAATTTCTGAAGGAGGTGAATGCAATGTATGACATCCATATAAAAGTCTTCATGTAACAAGTTTTCTGTGAATATTTTTTTTTGTAGCATCTTATGATGATGGACAGAAGTACATCGAGAACATCCTAGTGTTCAATTTCCCTATGTTACATTTGTTGGATAATTCAATTACAAAAATGGAAAAAATTAAAATGTTATTAATTAATTACTTAATGCTGTTTAATTAAAGGAGAAAGTAATTAATACAAAAATCTATAGAAAATGCACTGATTTCTGAGTCTTCCACAGTAAATTTGCAGTGAGGTTCTTACATTTCACTTGGGAAACAAAATGAAATAAGATGAGCTGTTGCATGTCAGATACCAGAAAATTTAAATATCCCTACATTTTTAGTGTTCTCTCCGTGAAAGCTGGCAACTTCCCCACCCCATATATATAAATTTTTGCTGATTTGTTAACTTCTTTCAGGCACAGCTGTTTAGTTACTAACAAGCATAAGTATACAGGAAGTAACTTGTATTGACAAGTACATTGTTGAAGGATTCAGTTATTTTATTACATAACTAATATTTTATTTCTCATTTCAGAGCCCTCAAAATGACTGATAATAAACTGGTAATTCATGCTTGTCTGTTGTACAAGTTTAAACTTGGTACAAGTGCAGCATGTGCTTCTCGTAAGCTATGTACAGCCGTTGGCAAAAGTGCAGTAAGTGAACGAACTGCATGTAATTGGTTTCAGAAGTTCCATTGTGGCAATGAAACCCTCGAAGATGAACCTCAAGCTGGATATATCCCTAAACAATGAAGATTTAAAGACAGCCATAAAATCAGATTCAGGTTTAACATTTCATGAACTAGCTTTGAAGTTTAATGTAAGCAATGAAACTAAGACTGCATTTGCACCAGCTGGGGAAGAAATGGAAATTAAGCAAATGGGTACCATATGACTTAACACCAGCAAACAAGCTGCAGAGGCTTACCATATGCTCTTCTCATCGCAGTAGACTAACAAAAGAACCCATGTTTGATCAAATTATGACATGTGATGAAAAGTGGATCATGTATACAAACTAAAAGGAAACATCATTGGTTATCACCGGGTGATCTTTTGCCACCTACTTCAAAGGCATCACTATTAAAAAACAAACAAACAACTGCTGAAATGTAATGAAATTTTCAGGACTTATTCATAAATGAATTAAATTATTTTTTCAATGACTAATGAATTTTTACAAGAATTCTTTTCATTTTAAAATTTTTTTTTAAAGTTTTAAATCATAAAATTATGTATTAATTTCAGCCTTTTAGATATTAGTAAGTGAAAACTAAATACAGGAAAACTGAAAATTTATCAGGAAAGAAAAGTGATAACTACATCAAATTTAAAGTCAACATTTTGAAAATTCAATAAAACATACTTAACAATTTTTATATATATAAATAAATAAAAGGCGCTCATGTCATTTTCTTCAGTTATGTTTTATATATATATATATATATATATATATATATATATATAAAGTATCTGTAGAACAATATTTGACTTGTTATCAGGCTGTCAAACACATCAAAACAGCTACTCTCAGGTTGAAAAAAAAAAAAGCATTTTTGCAATATTTTAAACTTAAAGTAAATAATATTTGTTTCAAATGAGATTAATTATACTTTAAATCAGCTAATATTTCTTTGGAAGATTTTTTAATAAAGAGAATTATATTGCGATGAATGACGACAAAAAAAAAAAAAAAAAAAAAAAAAAAGCGTTATTTTAGTAAAAAATCTTTCCAGTCAATTTAGTTTTTGAAATGCAGCAAAGTTTTTTGCATAATGGAAATATTGAATTTAATCTATTAGCTTGAAATTAAAAATAAGAGATTTTTATACAAGAAAGATTTTTCATTTAAAAACAAAAAAATTTTAAACCTTAGGTACATGGTTTTGTCAAGGTCTACACATGCATGATATGCAAATATATACAGTAACTTTTGAAGATAATTTTAAGGGGGGGGGTCACATCATAGAGGTGTAAAATTAGTGTATGTACTGCTGACTATGCCATTGACCAAACTATATATCCATTTACTGTAGTCAATTTCGCACGTACGCACATACATACATACATACATACTATTTGAAATCTTTGAAAGAAAAATTTTAAGTGAACATTTCATTCATAAATTGGCTTGTTGTATAGTTAAGGAAAGTTTTACAAATAGATGCCACCAGAGAGAGAGGGATCAGTGCTCTCACTGAGGCCAGCACAACCAATGATTGCAGGGGCTGGCTCCCCACATTAAACAGACCTTGTGACACAACTTGACCTTGTGCGTGGTTGAGTAGATATAAATTACTATGAAGTAGTTTGTAACACATTATCATCTCTCAGTTGTGTCCATCTTTGGGCAGTGTGCTCAGGAGTGGCTCCATTGAAAGACAGAATCGCAACTGAGGAAAATTATACTGAGAGTTGCCCAACCTTGTGGAGAAGATGCACAAGGCTGCCCCCTCTCATTGCACCAGAGAGAGGGATTGGTGCTTGCACTGAGTCTTTCACAACTGACATTTGCCAGGGCTTGGGGAATTTTTGTTCCTAGCTCGAGTGTATATGTTCGGGCTCCCAAACTTAAACCGACCTTGTGTCACAACCTGACTGTGTTTGTCAAGTAAATACCTACAATAAGGTAGAGCTGGGGCTTTTAATCTCAGAATTTGTGGTAAAATTGAGCTCCAATTTTGCATTTATTCATATAGATTCTACAATATAGGTTTTACTTAATTAGCTATTATGTTTCTCTAACTCTTCAAATGTTGAATGTATAACTAATTTTAATTTCTATTTTCCCATCTTTACACTATTTTAAGTTTATCTTATAAAATTGTCCCCCTCTTGTTATCTATGAAATAAAAAAAAATTGTAGGGAAAATAAGGATCTACGTACATCAAATCGTCTAAGTGGCAGCAGCAGAATTTGTTGAACTTTTAAAAGGTAAGCTTAAACATGAACTCAATACTTAAATGCAGTGGTCAATTTCGCGTTCTTCTGTAGTTTATTGATGCCTATCACATCTCCTTTCTAGCTATTGCGATGATGGCCAAACAGAGTCCTGCACAGGAGCTAGTTTAAATGCCAGACGATAGGGCAGCCTTTAAGGCTAGTTTAAAATAAAACGTGAACTGCAGTTTTGGATACAAGAGGAAAATAAGAGTTACTCCCCTTGAACCATGAAAGCAAGAATAATGGCTAGTATAATATATTAGTATATACATTTTTAACCTCACATAATCTGGCAACCCTGAATCTGAGCTCAACAAAAAATTATTCCCTGTGGCTAACTTTTCTAGGGCTTTTTAATGAGCTATGAATCATTGAAATTGGACCAGTGGGAAGGGAGGAGTTACTTGGACACACACACACACACAATTCCATCAATTAAAACATATTTTAATTTAATGAGGTCCTTAAAAAAAAAAAAAAAAAAGTCAAAATGCATTACATACAATTTTTGCCATTCAGTTATCCAACAATGTTCCAATATACAGAAACTTAATATACAATAAAAATAAATGTTTTTAATTTTCCAAATATACACTGATAATGCTCTAGAACAATGAAAAAAAATCACCTACTCTTAACTTTATGAGGGTTCTATGTAAGCGACAATTTATTAGTGTCTTTATACATGGTTTCAATAAGGCACAAAAGCCAAAATTAAGTAAAAAATTAACATGCATAACCATAAAACACTTTGAAAATCATTTATAGTTATTTTTCTCATATACTTATCATTCAGTCAACTAATTTTAGGACTACTTGGACTTTAGAAATGGAAAATGGGCTATTATGGATATTAAATTGCTATTGTGTTGGTTTCTTATTAGAACTATTTTTTTTTTTAAACTTTACTTAAAGAGTGCACAAGACTTGAATTATGAGCTTTAGCATCTAACCATACAAGATTAAATAGCAAAAACAAAAAAAAATACTTTAGCATAGTGGTTTGTTTACTTATATCACAAACCATTGACAATGAATTCTTTCCCAATTGTTCATGATTAAAACCTTATGCCAAAATTGTCAGAATCCAACAGCTATCTACAAGGATACAGTCACTTTAGAAGCCAGCTCTGTACTTTGATCATCAGTAGGAAGGTGACCATAGAATACTACGTCATTTGCCGACGAGAAATAAAAAGACAGCAATAAAATATTTATGAAAAAAAAGCAAGCATCCAGTTATTATAAGAACTTTAAAAGCATAAAGTGAGGAAGTTTTTATTCTCTCACATTCAAAATTGTTTGACCCCAAACAGCATATTTTATTTATCAAAACATGAAAAAATATTTCCATAGATTTCATGACAAACTCAAATGGGCAATTATAAAATACAGCTATACTGTAGAATGATGGGAATTTTTTTTTTTAAATTTAAAGAATTTTAGTAGACTAAAAAGATGATCTTAAATATTATGGCACAAAACCAAGATGGCTTTACAGTTCAGAGTCCTATTTTCAGCATCCTCCAAGTATGTCACAGGCATTTTGAAAAAAGATTTTAGTATTACTTTGAATTTTGTTTGATCATTTTATTCTAAAAATATATACTTTATAATGTTAAACTAAGATATAAAAGTATTAAATATATTTTGGTTAGAAAAACATTCTATGAATGGTGAAAATCAAATGCTATGTGTTTTAGACTCCCCCAACCAGCAATTAAAACTTGTTTTGCCCAACATTAAACACATTTGCATTCAAGACATTTTTACCATTCCCCCATCCTATAAACCTTCAAATATTAAACATTAGAAATTCCTGATTTTTACAGTTTTAAACTTGGGGGTCTCAAACCTTGAATATCAACTTTCCTACAGATGGTATCTCATTAAAAAACATTTTGTAAAACCTTGCCTTAAATTATGGCAAATTCTGACAGGCAGAACCCACTTTGCATATATGATATCTCAGTAATTGCAGAGGGGAAAAGAAATCATGCATACTGTCAACATGTGACAAAAAATTAAATTAAATTAAATAAAAAAAATAAAAATAAACTTACCAATCAAGGAATTATCAAATTTCATTGAAATTTTCAGCATTTATTCATTAATGAAAGAACTTTACACATTGAAACTTTTAATTTATGGAAAAATTTTCAGGTCCGTTATACAACAACACGCTATATTAACAACAGCTAATCTGTATTCGTGAATTTTGGTTTTGGATGTTCCTATCTAAATTTTTACCTTTTTATAAGGCTAAAATCCCCGAAGGTGCCAGAAAAAAACTTTTACAACTGTGTTATTATAAGATTGATAAAATAAATATTCTGAATTATGTCTCCGGACATAAGAATTTTACTTAGGTACCTCCAACAATTCGCTAAAAAAAAAAAAAAAAAAAAATCAGTATACAAAAGTTGAAAAGTAAAAGTCACTTTTAGTTTTACTTTTCAACTTTTGTATTTTTTGTTTGACTAAAAAAACTAGTCAATGCTGATAGTAATTTAAATTTTTTGTCAATTTGTTTTTGATGTCATAAAAAATAAATGTCAGAAATTAAATACAGAAAGAAACCATTTGTTGACTATGGAGTTGCAAATGATCTGAAAAAGATTTCCAAAATTTTCTAAATGATGGATTTCAATATTTTTGGTTTATGGTACAATTTTTTTTTTTTTTAAAGTAGGGACGGGGGTGTAAACAGACCATTATTGTGTATTTTTTGATCTTTGAACGTGCTGACAAGTGAACATTTCCACTAAATTAATGAAAAGGTACTTTTTGCAAAAGTCAAATGTTTTTACAAAATTGAATTAATTAATCTTTCTTTAAAGTTACAAATGTTTGAAATAGATGTTGGATTTTTAAAGTCTGCTAATTTCTCTTTTGTCAGCGTCCATCGGCTAAAATAAATTGAACTGAGCGAAAGAAAGTGTTTAAAAAAACAAAACAAAGGAAAACAAAACAAAGCTGATGTGATTTTTTTAATCTCTCCACAGAAACAAAACACAATGTCTGGCATTAGTGAAAGCGTCTCCAAAAATTATCGAGAGCACCCTTATTCCAATTCCATTGATTTTTAGTTTTGTTTTTGGGATCTAAGATTTTCTACCAGAAATTAATGTCTTAAAATTTAAAGCTGTATTAAGTCCATTTTTAACAGATAAAGATTTTCCAAGAAAAAAAAAAAAAAAAAAAAAAGTCAATGACTAATATTGACAAAATTCAAAACTGAATTTCACACTTTGTTTTCTGAAGTTCCAATTTTTATTTTTTTTATTATTATTTAAAATAAGCTGGTAAAAATCACAGATTAGGACCCAGAAAACAATTTAGAAAAAAAAAAAAAAAAAAAAAAGCAACAGCATTTCTGGTGTGAAAAAGCCTGAATATTCCAACACTACTAAAACTAAAACAGCATTAAAAATGCGGAAACCTACAGGACTTATCGACAATCTTGGATCTTATTTTTCAATTTTTGTGTCTCGGCTACAGCCTGATCGACATTTGGTCTTTCTTTATCCTCTTAAACATTTTGACTTTAAAACTTCCAACAATGTTTAGAGCGAAAGCAAAAAACCTACATTTAGTCAGTTTTACTTTTACTAAGATATTTTCCAAAATTGAAGTTGAAGAGAGGAAAAATAAAGCTGAAAAAAAAAAAAAGCAAAAATTTATTGTGGCTGGAAGAGTGAAGTAAGATTTATTTACATACAATTTAGAGGATTATTCAAATAAACCAACTATCGTAATGTGAAATATCTTGGACCACTAATAAAAATAAGTAAAAACACCGATTTTCACAATGACAAACATGAAAAAAAGTTTCAGTTTTCAATAAAGATGAAGAAGCAAAGATGTCACGACTATTTCCGCAAAGCATAAGTCATGTGATGATATATTGAAATGACCAGGAAAAATTACATCTTTGAAATACGAAACAGACTATATATAAAATAAGGTAAAAAAACAGGTTTTAGTCACTACGACTGTTTTGAGGGGGAATAAAAAACTATAGACAGGATTTGTTTTTATGTCTTACAACATTTTAAATTCTATATTTTTAATTGAATTTAACAAATATAACTAATCAAAGAAAATTAGTTTAAAGTCCAAAATTACATGCTACGCAACAATTCAAGCGAGCACGAATGTTCTAATACCGAATTTAATTTGTAAATAGATCATAAATAAAAATAAGACTAGGAGGGTTGTTAGTGCGATTGAAGTAGAGTCCCCTTGGTTTAACCTTGTATAATGATCATAAAATGGAGGATATCATAAAGCAATTTTTGTATTTATTCAACTTGCTTACAAGTGAACATAAACCTGTTAGAGAATAAATGCTAGGAAAAAAATACAGCGTTCATGATGATCAAAGTTATAAGGATAATATTCGAAGACAAAGAAAAATAAGTAAGAAATGTAATAACTATGATTCGTAAAGTGAACCCCCACTTAGTAATCACCGTTAGGCAGCACAAAATGTCTTATACACACCCACAAATACATACTTGCAAACATGCTAAAATAAACAAGTTGGATAAGGGAATAAGGCGAAAATAAACGTACAAAAAGTCAGGTACAGATGCAATAAATTCAACATTCAGAAGAACATAATTATAAAAGCGTCTGAGATGCAGTATTGGAAAATCAGACAATTCAGAATAAAAATGTTGATGGAATAGAAAAAAAAAAAAAAACAATATTATTCATAGCTTAATTATAAACTGCAAACTAAAAATGAAATTCATTTTCAATTTTCATTCCCCTCCCACGGTCACACAAAAAATAAATTTATTAACATTACTACGATATTATAAGAAAAAAAAATTTTGTTGTTGTCAAAGCTGGAATAATCACACATTTAAATCATTCATTAAATGACATCTTTAAAGAATATTTTTAAACAAAAAAAAAAAAAAAAAAAAAAAGTAATTAGTTTTAATTTTCTTTTCCTTGAAATTTATGATGATCTATTTCTTTATCCGAGTGAATATTCAATATCACAATGATCACTAATATTTTAGTGGCAACTAAGTAGTTTAAAGAAAATAAAGCATCAGAGCACAAAAGAGAGATCAGCTGTTTGCTTCTTAATCTTACTTTTTCCTTCCCCTGAAAGGAAATGTTAGATCATTCCAAATTATAAGTGACCGAGTAAGTTACGAAATTTTATCGAAAAAAAAAAAAAACAAAAACAAAAAGGGGGAGAGAGGGAAAACACGCAATAGTAACGTTTCGCAACTGTGTACAAATGATAATACAATGAAAATCTAATTTATTAAAAGTCAAGTGGTTGTTTAAAACTAAAAGAGAGGCCATTTTAAAGTCTTTTTAAAAAAGCGTTTATGTAATTTTTTTAATCGTATTCCTGTATTGCTTTCGTTATTTTTATACGTTTTTTAACTGATGAAAAGAGAATAGAAAACAATACTGGATTCTGAATCTTAAAAAAAAAAAACAAAAAAAAAAACTGGCATTTCAATAAATCCACTTCTTTTGTTACAAACGTTTTTCGTAAATGATGATGATCATAAAATTGATACTTTACCTGCCAACGACTGGGTTGACGCTAACATCAATACAGTGAGAATAATATGTACACAAGCCATGGCTATAATTGAGCTATGATTCTTTCCGCCGTGAAGTAGTCGGGGTACTTCAACACAATAATAAATGAATCGCAGTTAAATCTGCTTTACTTGAGGAACCTTAGTACTGATTGCAAAAACTTATTCCTACGTCGGCTTTATTTTTAGAAAAGCATGTCATGTGATCACCTTGCATACAAATCAGTTATGAAACAAATACTGGCTGTCGGCCAGAGTCTATATTGCTCTGATCAGCCTACCTTCCTCCACTTGATGATTCGCCACCAACATAAGAAACATTGCACGATCTTTGGAAGTTTCTATTTAATTTGAACTACGTACTCTTTAAGTAAATAATTTTTCTGAAATATATTAATTTCGAAAATTGTTTCCTTAAGATAATACAAGCTATATTTTATTGACTTTAGTTATGCATTCTTTTTTTTTTACGAAAGAATAAATTAATTAAATTTTTAGAAATCATAGAAAAAAAATTCCTTTTAGTTTTTAGCCTACTCTTTTTTATCTCATTGTCCTAATTATTTTAAACTACTGAATTGCAAGAGAAATTTTTTATGATTTTTTTTACTATTAATATTTATGCTTCTTCAGTTATATTAATGAATGCACAAAAAGTTAAAGTTAATTCCTTAAACTCAGGAAAAAGAATTGTAATTTTATTGTTAATTTAAATGACAATAACTTCACCAGTTCAATTAATTTCATTAGCATTTTTCTTTAACTACTAAGTTATATTCTAATTTAGTATAATGTTTATAACAAAGTAACATTTCAAATCAAATGAGTAAACATCAAAATAATTCTAGTCAATAATTCACAAATGAAAACTGTTTTCATTAGAAACCCAGAAAAAGGTTAACATTCCTTTTCTTTTATTATCTGTGAATTACCATGTATTCTTTGGAAGGACAATGGAGTGGTTCCCCGTTGTCTTTTCCGCAATTTGGATTTCAGAGTTTTCCTTTCTTAGACTGGTTACCACTCGAGGCTAGAGCCCGCAGGCCGCCCAACTATTTAACCCATATGAGATTGATTCATACTTTCCTCAAGGACATTTGTACATTTTGTAAGTGATTCAACAGACTAGCCTATAATTTGAACTCAGCTTGTCAATTCTACTTACTTTGCCAATATCTATTACCACACCTACACATCCTATATACTATGTTATAAGAAGTATTCACAGTCTATCTCAAGCTGAACTGTTATGATAACATTTCAACTGGTGATCATGAAAAAATTCAAATAGAGATTACAATGTAGATCAGAACATGAAGAAAATGCTATCAAACCTGGATAGCTAAATGAAAGTAACTATCCTTTGTGTTATAATTAGCTGTCTGTAAAGGACCAGCCGATAACTGACAGCTTGTTTGTTTTTAAGTTGATAGGATCTCAGAGCCAGTTTGCTGTAGTGAATACTGATTGATTGAAAAAAATCATTTATTTTTTGCACCAAAAGAGTTAAGCCACATATACTTGTGAATTCGATCCCACCCAAAACATATTTAGTGAATTTGTCAAGATCCCTTAAAGTGCCTTTCCATTTTCTTCATGATAATTCTTTTTTATTAAATGTTCACCTAACACAAGGGCCAAGAGCCCCTCAAAATATTGGCTTACTGAATGAAGTTGTGGTATAGATATAAGAGGAGGAAGTAAGTACTGATTATGAGGATATGTAGGATAGATAACAGTTAAACCTGAACTTAAAGAAGTTAAGATTGTAGTAATTGAGGAAGAATTCTCTTGGGAATCTATTCTGAAAAATAGCAGTTCTTGGTAAGAAGCTGAGAGGAACTTCTTTCTTACTGAAATACTGGTTGTGAATATGAAGGGGATGAGGATAATTCAACTTGGTGTATATGGCATAGCAGGTCCTAACTGTAATTTATTACAATCTTAAGATGCAAGGAATTAAACAGAAAACATTTTCCTGAAATATTAAATTAAATAAGATTTTAAAAGAAACCATTATTATATTTTGATTTATTCAAATTACTTTTTTCATCTCTGTTATAGATGTTGTTATAGCTACAATGTTTCAGCCAAGTACCCTTTGGTCATCTTCAGGTATCCATTTTTTACTGATATAGGATATTTGACAAAAGCAACATAAGATAATATGGCCATTATTTACATTCAGACAAATGTTTTCATCTTTGTTGTTATTATCAAGTTTCAGGTGTTGTACTCTCTGTCCTCCATCAGCTGTTTATTGATCTGGGTAATCTTCAGGCTATTTTGATCTGGGCTCTTGATTTAATCTATGGGGGTTGATTGTTCTCATTCTACTGTCCATGTCAACGGATGTCTTGTTCTTTTTTAGTGTTGCTCAGTTATTGTTTCTACTGAATCTAGACTACCTGGCTCAGGGGTTGAACTCTCAGTTACATGTTACAATGAAACAAGAATAATATACTCTTGCAGATTAAATAAATAGTTCAGTTCAAAATTCCCTGAAGGTTACCTAGATTGAGATTTTCCATCCAATACTGAGTAAACTTGATGATTCAGCAAAATAACTCAGTCGCTCATAGCCTAATGTCTGAACAAGAATAACAATAAGAGTCTGAATGTCATAAAATTCACTTAATGAAAATGAAAAAATGACTGGCCAAAACATTTGAAAAAAAAACAGTTTTTATCAAAATAAATTCTTCACCTTATAAGTCTACTTTTAAAAATAAAATATTTAGTAGATTATTATTTAAAGAAACACTTGAAATCACTGTACTTCCATATCAACCTTGTTTTACCTATCATATATATATATATATATATATATATATATATATAGTAGAAGGGATGAAAGCTCATTAGAACAGATCCAGATTCAGGGCCTTTTCATTCCTTGGAGGACCTCCCTCCCCTGACTGACCATGTCTTCAGGAATGTAGCTGTACTCACTACACTTGGCCAATTGTGGGTTGGTGATGTTATTTAACCTATAGTTGGAAGTTTTGAATTCAATGTTGTCCTTCTCCTAGACTGGTTGCCATCCAAGGCTATAGGACCCAGTCTGTCCTGCTATTTTGCTATTGCTGGGGGTAATAGGGTGGAGAAGAAATAAATTCATGCCTTTCCCAAGGGTATTTGTATGTAAGTGAATGTAACAAACTTGACTGGAATTCAAACTCGGCTCTCCAATTCCTCAATCCAAACCACTATACATTACTCTACTGTGTCTCCACAGAAATATGGAAGATATATAAAAGATATAGCAAAAATGAATGAATTATAACAATTAGACAACATTTGCCATCTCCTAGCAACTACTACTGTATATTTGGAATTGAACTACACAGAATCCAGTCACTTTTCAAAATGTAAAAGTACAACGGAGCTATAATCATCATTTATATTAGATTCCCAATAAATGTATTTATATATCCAATAATGTAGCATTTAAAACTTTTCTTTATTCAGCTCAAATATATTAATGTTTCTTCAACAATCAAAAATATCCTGCTTCATTTCCTTTCTCATTCTGAACAAAACATTGATCCAGCTTACAATGGTTCTCTGCTTGAGCCTCTCATCTTCTAGCTGAATGACCAGTCTGATCAACAATCTGTTTCTAACCATTAAGCACTCACAGCTGGCAAACCACTGTTCCAATATTCTCTATGCCATATTGCTGAAAAATTTTATAAGCTTTTCTATCTTCAGCTATGTGGGTTTTTACTTTTACTGTGTATTAACTTAAAAAATTACATACTTCTTAATACTAATCATTAACATACTGAATTTCAAAATATTTAATGTGTTATAAGACAGACAATCATTATAGAGAAGATGGAACATAGATAACAATTCTCATGTCTTTGTTTGTTGATATGTTTTAGTTAGTGTGCTGATTTTGCTAAAATTACACTTCTTATGAATATGAGACTGATTACAAGGAAAAGGTGTTTTTTTTTTTCAGTCAAAAATCTGAATTTTTCTTTTTATGATGTTACCATTCCAGAATAAGAAATAAAACATAAGGCTTGGTGATCTGTTGTCTCATGTTTCAAAACTGAACAATGTTGACTGGTGTTACAGTCATGTGAGATTTTCTCACACACAGTGTCACCTGATTTAGGCAATCAAAAATACTATTTTTTGAAAGTTAGAATTAAGTAAAAAAATAAATATGCAAAAATAAATAGATGTACATAGTTTTCTTTTATCCAAAGAAAACTATGTACATCTATTTCTACATATATTTTTTTTACTTAATTCTAACTTTCAAAAAAGTTGAATGACAAAATAGGAAAAATCTTATACAAGGCATTTTGTCCTTCAGAAGGACAACTTCAGATTAAATAATGTTTTATTTATGAAATCATATCTATGTAGAGGGAAGGGACGAAAATATAAACAAACTTGGGTTATAATTATATCTTATATAATATTCTGTCTATCTTTGTCAATAGGAAACAGTTTTGTTAAATTTTCATACCATTTATATGAAAGGTTTTATTAGAAACAAAAACAAACCAAATTTTCATTTAATCTTCATACTCTTGTATGTATAGTGATTCAAAACTGCTGTAACGCATCAAAATAATTTTGTTTTTATATTATGTAGTGATTGATACTGGATATTTATCAAATCAACTGCAGTCAGGATCATAAAGTCATTATGAACTCCACAGTCTTTTGTTAGCTGTGTAGTATGCCAGAGTTTTGAATTCAGTCGTCCTTTTCCTAGACTACTTGCCAACCAAGGCTGAAGAGCCCACTCTACATTACTATAGCCAGATGGAGAAGAGATAGATTTATATTTTGCCCAAAAGTACACAAGGGTTCAAACACAGCTCTCCAATTTATTGTCCTAAGTTGCTAGGCATTCCATCACTGATACATCTATAAATATTTTAGAAGCATGAAATTTTCTACTGGTAAGATCAAAGTTTTTGAAATGCCCTGAAGTCAGTATTTTATTTTCAAAGTTGAAAGAATATTTAAATAAATGTGATTAGTTAAAATAGATGAGTGAAAAAATCAGTAATCAGTAATCTTGATTTTAAATAAATAAATTAAAAATATATTAAAAATAGGCAAAGATTAACATTTCTAGCCACAAAAAATGTTGAAAATGTCAAAAGGACGATTTTTCTCTTAAGATCACCATTAGTATAGACTTCCTCTGCAATTGGTATTGTTTTAAAAAGCTATTTTTAGATTTTTAATAAAACTCCAAAATATGAAACTGAATTTAAACGTTTTCCTTTTTCTCATGAATTAAACATTATTTATTTATTAGATTGTTTATTTACAACAATAATTTTATATTTACAAAATTATAAAAATATATAAAACAATTACAATTCAATAAAGAATTAACTGTGAAAACAATTTTTTTATTCAGAAATTTATAAAAATAAGAGAACAAGAAAATTTGAATAAACACATAACTATGAGTAACTTTAATTATAAATTTGGAAAAACTGCATTTCTTTCATTTGTTCTTACTGCATAAATTCACTAAATTAGTTTACAAGAATCTGGATTTATACTTTTTTTTTCTCAAGAAATGACAACAAAAATGTTATACAATATTTATTTATTAGACTATTTAATTATGGGAAGGGTTTTTATTTCTTTTTTGTTGATTTTTGAGAAAAAAAAGAGAATGCATGAATCTGGTTTCATGCTTGGGTTTTATTAAAATTCTAACAATAACTTTAAAAAAAAGAATTGCTACAGGAGTATGCAATAATAGTGGTGTCAAGAGAAAGACCAGCCTCATTTTTTTGCAGGTACAAATATTAAACTTTGCACAAATTCCTTTCTATAATGGAAAAATTATTTCATACACATAATCAAACAATTTCAGATTAGATGACATTGCAAAATAATGTCTTTAAAAAAGGACAAATTTAAAATAAGTTTACATGTGAAATTAAAGTTTATTTTTATGTAAGGCTTGTAACCAATATATGATATCTGTTAATAAATTCAATTGACGTATCTAAACTCCTGAGGCATGGATTAATTTCTGTGAAACTTGAAGTTAAGAGATAAGTTTTTGAATTTTTTAATTTGTTCACTATTAAATTCATTATATACAGACTTTATAAAAAAGCAACACATGAGAACAACCAATTTTTGATTGTATTAGATTGTCATTTTTATATACTACAATAAACAGAACCATTAGATATGTTTTCTAACTGTTCATGTTCAAATTGTAAAGAGCATGACCTTGAATTATATAAGCATATAAAAATGGAATTATCATAAGATATTGTTTTTAAGAACAAAATAAAATATTTTAAAGACTGAAACTAATGGTCAATTCAAAAATATTACAAGTTGCAATTTTTCCATAAATCGGAGTAGATAGGTATTTTTTTTTTTGAAAAATAGGTTTGCCTGATTCATTTTCCTCTCCAGCCTTTTCAACAGGAGTAGAGGTTTATCCCTTGTTTAATGGGTTTTTGGTTCCTTCTAAATTCTTCTCATTTTCTTTCATTTCCAGTAGCCACTTGCATCCTAATGAGATTATCACCTTGCCTGGGGTGAAAAGATTTAAAAAAACCCACAAAAAACAACAATAATACTAATAATCCTTCCCATTCTGTTCCTTAGTTACTTTTTCAACATTAGTACAAATAAAAGAGATAATACTTTCCCTTGGTACCAGGTCAAATACTCTTCAAGACAAGATTCCATTGTATTCTTTATCCTGCTCATTGTGTGTTATAGAATGTGTGGAGGTTTTAATTTTTATGTGATCTTGTCTAAATTTCCACAGATTTAAAGAAAGTGAAAAGTGAAAAACAGGCAACTATGTTTTATAAAATATAATAAAATGTTTTTATAAAGACTTTCATATTTATTCATGATGCCCATGTAATAATCAGTACAAATGCATTGTATTGAATAATCATGATGGTATTAGACAAAAATAAAACAGGTTGAGAAGCATAAATATTGATGTATGAATAATGGAAAAACGTTTTCCCATTTATTTTATGTTTGAGATTTTGTAAACCTTTCAATAATAAACATGAAACGATATTATAATAGGGTGTTCCAGAAAAATTCATATCATTTCATAATCTAATAACTTGACCAATTCTCATTCAAATGATTTCAAATCTTAACAGCATGTTTAGAAACAACTCAAAATTCCATGTTTAATGTTTTGTTTTTTATTTTCACCTATAGAAATGCCATTCTCTGGAAAAGAAAAGGCTTTTGTGTGGTAGAGTATGCTTGGACACAGTCAAAGAAGACTGTGCAGCATGCATTTGTGAGACAAATGTGCACCAACTGCAATGCAGATTTGAACATGGTACAAGAAGTTGAAAGAGGAAGGCTGTCTGTGCAGGGCAAAAGGATCTGGATGACCACCAGTATTGGAAGATATGGTTGAGCACATTCAGGGAAACATTTTTGCAAAGCCCCAGAAAGTCCATACAAAGAGCAAGTCTGGAAAGCCAAATTTCTCCAACAACAGTTTAGTGTGTGACAAAGAAATGCTTGTGTTATAGACAAGCGTATGGTTGCAAGACAGAAATACGACAACAGCAGAAATAGATTTATGTGATTTATTTCAATAGGAACGTGTGGTTTTGGGACAGCTACCTTGTGGTATAGTTCATAAGCCGGCTGCCGATCCGGGTTCATCTCTCATAGTAGTTCCCACTGGTTGACGTGGCATTCCTCCTGCTGATTGACCGTGACATATCTCTTCCCGGCCTCCTGTCGACTGCTTTGTACTTCCCCGTGTGACCCTTTTTATGGCATTTTTTATGGCTTAACAGGCTCGAAAAACGACGCAAGTATAATTAAGAGGGAAGCATTTTTATTGGTCAAAAAATACAAGGTAACCAAAAAAGTTCTGTCTGTTTTTAAAGGAAAAAAAGAAATCAGCTTCACAGTATGTGTAACTCATGTTCAGTCTTCGAAGTAATCGCCATCGGCATCCAGCACCTTCTGCCAACGTGTCTCTAGTTGTTCAATGCCCTTGCGGTAGAACTCGGGAGGTTTTGACGCAAAGAAGTCTGTGAGGGCTTTGCGCAAGTCTGCTTCATTGGTGAAGGATTTCCCACGAAGATGATTATCCAGGGAGTGGAAGAGGTTCTAATTGGATGGCGCAAGGTCAGGTGAATAAGGTGAATGGCACAAAGTCTCCCACCCAAGTTGCTGTATGGTAACCCTGACCACTCGTGCGACATGCGGCCTGGCGCTGTCATGGAGGAAAAGCACACCTTTGCGATTCACCAGTGCTGGCTCCTTCTGGTGCAATGCCTGTTGCACACGTTTCAATTGCTGTGAGTATAGGTTTCCAGTGACTGTTTGACCAGTTGGTAGCAGTTCATAATGAACCACTTGACGACCTGTCCACCAGACACAAAGCATAATCTTGCGTGGGTGCATAGGCAGTCTTGCGGTGTGAGGGACAGCATCCTGAGGAGACAACCAATGTCTAAAGCGCTTGGGAGTTTCGTACAGAACCCACTTTTCATCACTGGTAAGCACTCGATTGAATAAGGATGTGGTACGGTGGTGAGAAAGCAGCGATATGCAGGCTGCCACTCGTTGTCCCTTGTGGACTTCCAACAGCATTTGCTTTAAGCCCCTTGCTCAGTTTGTACGTCTTACCTAGGCGGTGCAGGTGAAGTCTAACTGTTTCATCAGAAACGTTGAACTGTCTTGCAAGTTCACCACACGTTAAACTACTGTCCTCTTCAATGGCCGCCTTCAGGACTCCGTCATTCAAGACCTGTGGTCGTCCATTGCGAGGCTCATCATGGAGAGACAAATCACCCGACTTGAATTTTCAGCTGCTGATAAGCCCACTTTGAAGTCGTAAAGCAAACAGCCCCAAATGAAATCTCTAGCCACTTCCATCCTTCTCACAACTGTCCAGCATATAACTGATGGCCGGGCACGGTGCGCGTGTTTTTTAAAACGTCTGATGTTCCTACTTCCAGCTGTCCGAATTTGAAAACAATTGCTACACGCATTACGTATATATTTCAACTTCATTCAATGACTAATCAAAAAACGGACAGAACTTTTTTGGTTACTTTGTAGAAGCACTTTGAAATATTATTTTATTTTTCGACTGGAACTCGTGCGTTGGGCCTATGCGTAAACGACGATAATGGTCATTTTGTGACAGGACCTTGTCTCATTCACATCCGACTCTCGCTCTTGAGTATGTTAGTTTATTTGCCTGCAAATCAGCCAAGATATGTCTTATTTTATTTCATAACACGTGCAAATGGCATTCTACAAGCTGCAGTTTGTTCAGGCTATAAAGACAAATGACAAACAAAAGTACAAACAAATCCATGTTGATATGCAAGAAAAACTTGAAGAAGAGTTTGAAGAATGTTTTGTTTTCAGTGATGAGGTCATATTTCATATGAATGGCAAAGTCAACAAACATAATGTTTGCATTTGAGGTGAAAAAAAATCCCACAGTTGTGTACATGAGAGACTCACTAAAAGGGAATATGTTTTGCACCATCTCCAAGAATAATCTTCATGGCCCATTTTTATTTGAGGGAAATGTGACTAGCAATGTTTATCTGCAAATGCTTCAGAACTGGCTAATTGGTAAGCTCATTGCAAATGAACATGAATGCTATTTTTTCAACAGAATGGGGCTCTACGTCACTGTGTGAGTTTATCTTAATGAGAATCTGCCAGGGAGATGGATTGGGCATTATGGTGATGAACACAATCTGCTGTTGAAATAGCCACCACATTCACCTTGCCTGGCACCTTGTGATTTCTTTCTCTGGGGCCATGTGAAGGGACAGGTCTGTGTTCTCAATTCTTCCTACAAACCTGGAGGAACTCATGCAGAGAATCACTGCCATACTGTAAACTGTTACCCAAGACAAGCTGCAGTGTGTTTGGCAGGAATGTTTGATGTATGCTCTGTTATAGGCAGCACACATATTGAAAACTTGTGAAATTGTTCATGAAATTGACATACCTTTGAATTTCTCATTCAAATTTTGATGAATAAATCTTATTTTACTTATCAATAAATCTGCTTATATTCATTTGCCTAGATTATGTAGTTACCATTCCTTGGCCCCACTAATTCAAACCTTCACAGTGTAACGAAAGTGTGAGAAAGAAATATTTATTTTCCCTAATACATTTCTCTTATTATGGGCATTGCTATATCCATGGTATAAAATTACCAATATTTTGTGGACAGAACGGAATAGATGAATGGAAAAAGAATAACACACATGCTTAGTTCACACAGAGGTTTATAAAGCTATGTCATACACAAAATTAGATATATACATATATACAAGTATCCCATGTAAAGAAATTATAACATATGCCTCAACAGTGTGTAAGAAAGAGAAACCTTACTTGTTATATTTCCTAAAGTGAAATCTGGATTTATGGCTGCTTCTCTGTGCCTTGGGCTAGGCCATGTGCTTTTCCCTGTAAGACCTACTGCTGTGCCCTAAGGATGTCATTCGTCTCTGGGTTCTCCATGACAACTGCTCTTGTCAATCTCCCTCCTGACGTCATTCACTGGCCATCACGTGATTCTCATGACTATCTCAATGAAAGGGAGAGAATCAGCATTTGTAACCCAACAATGGCAAGGGGACACCTTGCCACTTACATAATAGCAAACCACCCACATTCCCTCCATATTGCCTTGGTGAGAAGTAAGTTTCACTCTAACAGCTTCTTCCCATGAATCACTGGTCTGTGGAAATGACTCCCAACAGGATTTTTCCCCAATCACTACAATTTTAACCTGTCCAAGGCTAGGCTCAATTATTATCTTCTATTCCTAGCCATGTAAATTGCCTTTTAACATAACCCTCTACCTCGAGTGTACACCGGACTTTGTAAATGGTGAACCATACAGTAAAAAAAAAACTCAGATTGTTACATCTCAAATGATGTCAAATTTTTGAAACACGATATATAACACATATATATTTAGTATGTCAAAAGATAAAATTATATTTGCATCTTTTTTTATTTTGAAAAAAAAAGAAGTTTCAAGTTTGTCCAGAATATTTCAAATCATTTTGAATATCTTGAGAATTGATTGCATGTCACTTGGTATTGTTATCAAGAGAGAACTTACTGCACATGAATGAACACTCTCCTGTGAGGTTACTCACTTGGTAGTGAGTTGCCTTTGAGAAATTTTATATACTGAATGGCTTTCACATTCACAATGACTGAACAATTAAATCAGCTAAAGTGGTATATATATATCTGAGGAGGTATCAATACCATCCTATATGTTTTCAATAAAATGGTATGAAATGAAAATAAAATATAAATGGAAAACAAAATACCAGGCAGGCTGAAATTTTATGAAAGATTTATTCCATAAAATAAGAATAAATTAAAAATTTAACTGTATAAAAGGTATGTCTTTTGTTGGCAGTCCAAGTGTCTACATTTCTGAAACAAGAAAAGTATGACTTACATGACCAGCTGTAGAGGAGCACTTTTAATTAGGTTTGATGATCCTCTGTAACAGGTAAAGAAAAGGAAGAGAGAGTTTCTTTTTTAAAATATTTTTTTTAATACTTGTCAGCTGTTGCTACTGCTGACTGCTGCTACTACATATCTTTTCCACAGCCAATCATATATGTCTGGGCTTAAACTTACTATACAACAAATATATGTCAAATTTGTTTAAAATTTGGATATTCATCCGCTGAAACTATTCAATTTATTAGGGATTTTCAAGGAAGATTCAATGTGGGAAGCGTGGATAAACATTTGGAATGAACACTTGAAACTTGGTCAGAAATCCATTGAAAGCAATCTGCATTCTGTACCATCTTTTCTTCCCAAATCTAAAATTAATATAAAAATGTCATGGATAAAATAAAGGAAAATGTGATAAGACAGTTAATGACAGTATCAAAAGACTACTTTGCAGACTGTTTTGAAAAGTGGGAAAGGAATGCAGAGATAAATATGTGGGGCTTCAGCGGGAGTAATTTGAAGTGGACTAAGGTACCACTGCTCTAAGTAGGCTTTTCTTTGTTAATATTAAATAGTTGGATACATTCCAGACATGCCTGATATTACATTAAAACCAAGATCTAATCAAGAGAAGCTACAACATAAAAATGACTTGGTTTTGATCCAATTTATCATTTTCCAGTTTAAACTCTTTATTATACTTTTTATACAAAAACTATTATCATAAAACATTTTTTCAAATTTTACTTTTGGTTTCATTGATTCCAAACAAAATATTTATCATAAAATAAGCTTTGATTTAGGATATATTTCAAGTTTTTGTTAAATTATATATTTATAGCAGAAACACAGTAAGAGATACATAGAAATGATTTCAAAATCAAGATCAGGAGGAGAAAATATTCCTCAAATAGATAGCTATATAAATAGAGAAAAAATGTTCATTTGTTGTCTGTTTACATATTCCATAAGAGTATTACAATAGATATTCATATCAGCAATAGATAATTACAAGAAAAATATTAGAAAAAACTAGAAAAGCTATTGAAAAAATGTTAGTAATAATACTGCCTGCATACACAGTAAGTTAATTTTGTTCACTGGCTACAGGATTTAAATTAAATCTTGAAATCATTACAACAGTTCTTCTCTCTATTGAACTGATTTCTTATATAATTTTTGCCAAGTCCAAACAACTTTTGAATGATAATAACTCTCATCAAAAGTATTGAAGATATCTTGAATTTGTAGTAAAGAAGTGCTGCAGATTGTAATAGACACAGTTGCTGTTGGCCACCAGTTTGTAGCAAATTGTTACTGATGAGGATGAAAACTTTTAAAACAAATTCAACATTTTCAAAAGAAATCAATTTCAACATGTAGAGGAATTTTGTATATATATTTATTTAAAGAACAACATAGCTCACGAAAGAAGTGAAGTAGAAAATTATATTTATATGTATACAAAAAGATAAAAAAAGAAGAAAAACATTTATGGGATTAGTGTAGTGAGGGGTGTGTGTGTGTGTGTGTGTGTGTGTGTGTGTGTGTGTGTGTGTGTGTGTGTGCACGCACAATGCCCCATGTGGTTTGTTTGAAATTAAGTAGTTAACTTTCCCATGGGAAAAAAATCTCTCCTGGTGAAGACAATTCCTGATGTTGTCACTACTACTGTCACTACTACATCTCAGATTAACAAAGAGAGAGAGAGAAAGATTTTATCTATTTGGCTTATGGCCTCATCACATTGAAATACCAGTTCCCATATGATCACCAAAGTTAAGCAACATCAAGCATGGTCAATACCTATATGGGTACCACTTGGAAATATCAGGTGCTGTAAACTTGGTTGTGCAGATGGTTTAATGGATAATGGTTGGCAATTGTTAATCAAAGACCTTAGTTCTAATTCCAGCTAGGTTCATTATATTCACTTACATGCAAATATCCTTGGGAAAGTTATGAAGCCACTTCTTATCCCCCCACCTATAGGTTAATTAGTAAGACTTGTATCACTAAACCATTATTATCTAAAAAAAATTCTTTAAATCTAAAAATATTTTCTAGCTTTAAATAACTTGCAAATGGTTGATAAACTGCAGAAAATGAATCCATCATTCAAATATCCATTCCTTTTTTCTCCTGAATAGAATGCTACCTAGTGGCATTAAGCTAAGTTCATTGACAGACATTTTGAAACTGAAATTTTATTTAGAAAGAAAAATATATTTTTCTCTAAATGTTTATATATTTATTTCTATAGGAGGAGAATTTTTCTACATGATCCTGATTTTGAAAACCTTTCTATATATCACTTGCTGCTTATCTGCTAATGTTATGTAATTTGATAAAACAAAGAAAAATACCCATCGATAGTAATTTATCTTAATGAATATTTATATTTTGTAATTACTGATTCTGATTGTTTATCAGAACAATGCAAAATAGTCAAGATACCTGAAAATACTATAAGAAAACAAAACATTTAAAATAATCATATCTTGTACTTAAATCTAAATTTAAAGTTTATTTTTAAGTGTTTTGCCAATTTTATATGAAAAAATTTATGTAAGACATATTTAGGTAGTAAGAATTCATGTAAACATTTTGTTAAATTCAACCAACAAGATCTGTCTGTTTAATTTGTTATTGTATTTTTTCAATTTTCAAATAAAAATGTTATACATTGGGATCAAAATTGTAGATAAACTGTCCAAAATTCATGTTTTGTTCTATTTTGTTCAAGTACTTTCAACCATCTTACTCATTATCATAAATTGAGTGTTGTAGACAAAATTTTGTTGGCTACATACTGGAAGTTTTTTAAAGTGCTGGAATTGGAATCAGATCAAAGTGATGTCATATGTAATGGGTGAATAGCAAAGAACATATTGAATATTTATACATGTTGTTTTGTAGGCATATTAAATATTTTATACATACTTCAAAACACCATCTTCCATGGAGAAAGAAATTTTACTTAATGTGGGCTATTTCTTATAATAATTGCTTCTAGAATTTTGTGTCTTTCTTTGTAGTATAGTATTTTGGTACTATCTACTAATATTTGTCTAACATTGATAGGTGTATTTTGGCTGCTTGTGATGTGATGATCAGTATGTGCATGAATTTCACTAAGTTTCAACAAGTGACAAGTCAACCTACAAGTGAGTGTGGTGCATGTGTGGTCAATGTAAGAATTTAATGTTGCTTTTGGATTATTGATATTGAAGATACTATCTCCCAAAGGAATTTATAAAAATTGTTTTTACATAGAGAAATTTTGGTGATTTCAAGTTATTGCTAATTAGGTTAGTTGTTTTTAACTTTTTATAGTAAATGTTAACTCAAAGTTATTTGTTTGGATTGTGATAGGTGACTTTCAGTTATATTTTTAATGGCTTTTCATCTTGTTTATAGTTGAGGTGCATCTGGTTATGAGAGATTAAGTTAATACAGTATTTATTTTTGTTTATATCAGATTGATTGCTTGTGTTGTTTTTCTAAATTTCTTTAAAGCTAATTTTATTTGTGTGTCAAGTGGAAAAATTATTGTTGCTACAAAGGCAAAACATTAACCTAAAAACTTGAGTCATGTTCTTAAATAGACTCTTCAGCTCAAGACTTTCATATGGATGTCATGCATGGCACCAAATTCGTTCAGAAATATCTAAACTGTCAGCCATATACAACCACTTTCTCAGATCAATATTTAAAAATGGCTTTGAGTGAATGAAGCATGTAGATCTTAAGATTGTCCTTTTTCAAAACTTGTGAACTAGTACTACAGAATCAGAAACAAACAACTGTACCAGATGACAGAAATGCCATCATTTCTAATAACAACAACAACTAAAATGGATAACACACATAACTCAAAAAGAAAATAATGGCATAATCAAGATGTTGACATTCTCCACTACCTCAAACTAAAGGTTAATAAGTAAACTCCCATCAGTACTGGAAAGAGCAATAATAGTTACTAAACTTGAGAAACCTATTTTTGTAAAAAAAAAACTGCTCAATGAATACTGAATGTTTCCTTATAAGGAAATGGCTTAAATTATCATTACTATTTATTCTTTATAAAATAATATGTCCAAGGAAGAATTTTTTTGTCACATTTAATCATATTTTCTAAACTCCTATTTTATATATGTGAGGACATTTACTTTTGTAATTGATTGAAAAAACAAATTTTTGCTTATGAGAAATTTTATATAGTGAAGTAGTAAAATTGAGAAAATACAATAAAAAATAAACAAACTTTTCAGTTGAATTTAATGAGGGTGGCAGAAATGCAATAAATGTTGTTTACATTTGTATATTGAGAAACACAGATACACAGACACTTAGTTTTAGATTTAAATGTTTAAGTTTTTGACATCCAGTGTATCGTAATTGTCTATATTTTTGGGATGAGGGGTTTTCACTATGGATTTCGTTAATCGGACTGACTTCCTCATCTTGGTTGCTTTCCTCACAACGTTTCGGCCGTCTGATCCTCCGGCCTTCCTCAGGTGCATCTCGAACTCGGGAACCGTCGGTCTGGAATTTCGAACCCAACCCTTTATTGTTACGGGGGTACCATGTTCTCGTTCCATTAAGGCCATCGCTGCTACTACTGCTTGACACCATCGTTGCTGCTGCTGCTGCTGTTGCTTCTATTATCGTTGTCACCGCTCTTGTTTGTCGCTGCCACTGCCTTTGCTCGGGATCGAACTCAGAACATCGGGAGAACTGTTCCAACGTCCTAGTCGCCTCAGCCATGTGTCACTGGGACGATCGTGTATGAATTTTTGGTATATTTAAACCTAAGTTGTTATTCTAGGTTCTCTCTTACGATTAGGGGTGCCCAAATCATGTTCAGTTCTATACTTGGTCTGCTCAGGAGGTTGTTATGTCCTAGCATGTGAGCTGTTTCTTTGAGTTTTCTCACTTTCCAGTGGGGCTCACTGTTTATTATTTTAACTTCATCCCAGAGAGGGCGATGGTCACCCTTTTCCTTCCATACATGGTAGGCTATACCCGACTTTTCCGTCTCCCCTCTAGTCACTGCTTTTCGATGTTCATCCACCCTTACTTTAAGGGGGCGGCATGTTTCGCCCTTGTAAACCTTGCCGCAGCTGCATGGGATGGAATATATGCAGTTCTTGGTCTGGTTCTTCTCTATGGGTGGCTTTACTCGGACTAGGTGTCTTCTCAGTGTTGATTCACTTTTGAATACCGTCCTGATGTTGTAAGGGGCACATACTTTTTGAATTTTTTCTGAGACGCCTCGCATGTATGGTAAGCAGACCGTTGGAGGTTTTTGCGAGTCATTTTCTTCCCTTACTCTATATTTCCCTTTGGTGGACAGTATGCTATCGGGGTAGTTGTTACGTCGAAGGGTATTTTTTAGCCTGGTCATTTCTTGGTGGTACGTGTGGGAATCGCTACTTATTGTCTGTGCTCGATGTTGTAAACAGCGTACGATTCCATGTTTGACACTGTATGGGTGATGGGAGTTGAAGTTTAGGTATTGTCCGGTGAAAGTGGGTTTGCGATACACTGATGTCTTGAACCCACACTCTGTGCGTGTTATGAGAACATCCAGGAAGGCCAGTTGGTTATCTCTTTCCTTCTCCATTGTGAACTGTATGGATGGTCGTATTGTGTTCACATGCTCCAGTAGTACCTGGACGTCTTCCTGGTGAGGCCAGAGTATGAATGTGTCATCAACGTATCTGAGCCACATAGTTGGCTTTAAGGGAGCTGAACCTAAGGCCATGTCTTCGAAGTGTTCCATGTATATATTCGCCATTACCGGTGACAACGGCGAACCCATAGCCAAACCTTCCACTTGTCGATATATGTCAGTACCCATTCTGAAGTAGGAAGATTCCATGCAGAAGGTCAGCATTTCCATTATGTTTGGCAATGGTACACATGTGCGCTCTTGTATGGAAGGGTCCGCAGCTAGTTGGAACAGTGATTGCAAGTTCTCCCGATGTTCTGAGTTCGATCCCGAGCAAAGGCAGTGGCAGCGACAAACAAGAGCGGTGACAACGATAATAGAAGCAACAGCAGCAGCAACGATGGCGTCAAGCAGTAGTAGCAGCAGCGATGGCCTTAATGGAATGAGAACATGGTACCCCCGTAACAATAAAGGGTTGGGTTCGAAATTCCAGACCGACGGTTCCCGAGTTCGAGATGCACCTGAGGAAGGCCGGAGGATCAGACGGCCGAAATGTTGTGAGGAAAGCAACCAAGATGAGGAAGTCAGTCCGATTAACGAAATCCATAATCCAGTGTATCCAGATCCATAATAATAATTTCCTATTGCTTTTGTTTTCATTTTTATCACTATCCCACAATGCAATAGTTTTGTTAGGAAAGGAGATATGTTGTATGATCTTAGACATACTGTAGTAGATTCTGAAATTAGTGCACTTTCAATACATTTTTGTTTTTAATTATAATGCATTCATTTCTTTCCCCCCACCCCTATATAAATAAGATTTCAGCAATAAAACCATTATTAGTTTGAAAAATTCCTTTCAAAAAATGAAATGTTTAACATGAATTTTTTCCATTTTGCCATGCATCTACCCACCTTGATTTGTATTTCCATTCACACTTACCCTGATAAAGTTCCTCAGGGGATAAAATGTATTAGCAAAGAAAGTTTTCCTTCTGTTTTATATATATATATATATATATATATATATATATATATATATATATATACTCATGAAGACAATGTTCATTTGCATTTGATCAATTTTATCTATGGTAACATTGGTTCAGTACAAGTTGGCAAAGTGGTTGGCTGTGTTGTTGCAGCCTGTGTTAGTGTGTTATATGATTAATTATGTGAAAGACTCATTTACTTTCATCAACTATATGCAGAACTGTCTTTTCAGTGATGAGAATAAGTCTATATTGCTCCTTTGATATTAGTAACTTGTTCAACATGTGTACTATTGCAGCAAACTATTTGATATTTGCACTTATGTATTATACTGTAGATATTCATCCCCCCGACACATTCCTGAAGCCACCTTTGTGAAGTTGATGAAGTTCATCACCATATCTGTGGAATTTAGTATTAATAAGTTTATGCATAGGCAGGTAGATGGGATAGCAATGGCTAGTCATTTAGGGCCAACAATAGCCAATATATTTGCTTTTTTTTTTCAAGAAAAGGGGACTGTCAGTTATGAAAACATTTGAGAACCTGTAAACAGAAAAAAGATACAGAATATTAAGAACGTTGGCTAAAAACATGAATGCGACCAAACTACCACCTTTAAAGAGAAGTGTGTAAGTTAGGCGTAAAAGTACATGAAAATTTATTTGCATAAGCATATTTTAATTCAATGTCAGACCTAAAAATATTTCAAAATAGTTTAAAAATTAATTTGTAGTTATTACTGGTACATTCTTCCTAAAACCAGATCTTCTGATTCATGCTACACTAATTTTCACCACTGGCCAGATGTGAACATTCCAAACACCTAAAACTGAACTAAAATTCTGTCAAGTGAGCAAGGCTCTGAACATATCTGTTGTTTTTACTCACACACTCAAAGAAAAAAATAAGCAATGCAATCCAGAATTTCCACCCAATAGCATCCACTCCCACCTAAAGAAACAAAATAAAAACTGGAGCTGATTTGAGCCTATAAAAGGACATAAAAGCTCATTAAAGTAACATTTTGTCAGTTGGACAGCATCTTGTCCCAGGTTCAGAGTCTTCGTTGGAATGCAACCTCTCATCTCCAAGAGATATCAGTCAACTCGCCAAAGATCGTTGATGCAGTAAGTTACACTTCATCCTCCCTCCCCTCTGTACGCCTCACCGGATGCATTTTACAACTCCACTTATCTCTTTTTTTCAATGTGAGACATCATTTGTTGTATGTTACATTAATACAATTGTTTATTTGTTTAAATTTTCATTATTTCCTCCTTGTTCTGTCGCCATATGCTTATACATTGCCAAATAATTTCCAAAATGTTCTATAAAATTTTATAATTATCTGATTTTTAAGGATTTCAAAAATTAATTTTTTTAAAATAGTTTTATTGCTCAGCACAGGTCATATTCAAGAAGATTTAAGACCTGTCAAAGGGTTGATGAGCTTTTTATAGAAGACATAAATATCTGAGTTGGACATCAGGAAGAGCATCTGGCCTTGTAAAAGCTTGCCACAAATCATTATGACAAATCCTTGTCAGGTTGGCCTCACCTTGCTTTGTGCAATATTAATCCTGGTTCTGCCTCAACAAAAAAGCATGGCTATGTATGTATGTATGTATTTATGTATGTCTGTACAGGATAGGGCCTGTCCAGACTGAGTTGTGGGGACTGTATTATTCCAATGCCCTATTTCAAACTTAGTCAAATTGTGTGTTACATGAGTGTGTTTGTACATTTGCTTGAGTGTACATTAAATGGCACAAGCACATGTAAGCCACTCCTGCACAACACAAATATATACATATATATTACATATGCAAAGTCACACATAGATAAAGTGTGATGGACAGAGAATGAACTCTTCTTTTATAACGTAATTTCTGCGTAATTATCTGCTTTCTATGGCCAGAGTCTACCAATGTTGCCCAATATATATTTGCTAATCCAACACCAAATTTATTATGCAAACATCGACTTACCTAATAATATTCGATATTAGGTCTATATATCTCTAAAAATATAGCTCAGCCATATGACAATTTACACATAGATATCAATATACAAAAGATTATAAGGATGACCAACAGCTGTTTGTTGCATTGTTTTTTTTATTTATTTTCTTTTTTTTTATTCTTGAAAAATATGGAAAGATTAGTAAAAATGAGAAATATGTGGGAAAATGTACGAAAATGATTTTTATATTATCTGAAAGTGTAAAAAATGTTATCATATATCAGTCTGTTAAAACAATGTCATTATCTATAAGGATTAGACATGAACCCTATCAGTTATTTCTCTCTTGTGGTTGTTACTCTTTCTGACAAGTTATATATTTATGAATGCAATAGATAATTAAATAAGTTTTCTATTAAAATAATGACCTTAAAACCAGTTTAAATACAATTTTGGTTTATTTGAACTGGATTTTTTTATAGCAAATACAGGTGAAATATTTAAATCTCACTTTTTTTTTTATTTGATGCTAAATATTTAAGATAATAATAGTTCCAGTGATGAAATTCTGTTCCTTCTACCCCACTCTCTCTCTCTTTCTCCTGTTTTTGTACACTCCAACTGTGGGGTCTGGGGCCACAGCCTCAACATAATTGTTGCTGCTGCAGTGGTTTCCATTGCACTATATAGTTTTCATAGGACAGAGTTACTGGTTCACTGATTTTTATTCTCAGTCAGTAACCATTACACGAGTCACATATCAAGGGCTGGTGTGTCTTACCCCTGAAACCCTCAACCGGGAGGTGGGGAGCGTTTTTTTGGAGCCCATTATGGCCTCTGCCATTTTTTCAGCACTTTTATGACCATCCACTGTTTTTTTAATTATTTTTAAACTGACATTACATTGCCAGTAAGCAACCAATAATATACAGGGTGGTCCAAAAGTCACATGACAACTGGCAGAAAACATACACTTGTGAAATAGCAACCAGGGAAAATTTGCATATGGCTTATGTGAAAATTCTTGCAATTTTTATCACCTTTTAGGCTCAAGTGGCTGATACTGCCAAAATTGTTTGATCTGTTGTGGATTCATTTTTTTGAATACTTGAAGATGGGTTTCATATATATTGGCCAATGAGAGCTTATTTCTTGAAGCCCTTGTGATATGACGGTGTCTTTTTCAATAAAAAGGACTGCTATGAGCAGATAAAGATTATCTACAATGAATGATAAAAAGTTATCTGGGTTAGCAATGATTTCTATTGAAAATGAACATGCTCAATCCATCGACTGTGATGAAATAGTAAATGTATTTTCTCTTCCTAAGCATCAAAAAATTGCCATGTAAAGTTCTATTTTTCACCTATGATATTGAATGAATCAATAATCTGCAGATAAAGAAACTGAACTATACTGGGTAAGTTTTCAGCATTCATGCAATCTTTGTCTATTATACGTTTACAGTTTTTTTTTATATGAAAGTTATCAATTCAACAACATTGAAGGTAGCCGCAAGTTCAGTTATCATCATAAAAAGTTTTCAAACGAAATAATATTTTTTTTTAGGAATGATGTTATTGTCATTGAAGAGGCGGTTCTTGTGGGTATTTCTTAGGAATAATATAGTTGGTCCATGTCACTAAAGAAGCAGGTCCAACCAACATTGTAATGGATTTGTATTTTATTTATGCATTGTAATGTATTTATTTTCAATTTTTCTAACTGAATTGTTTACATAAGATGGTATGATCCATTATTGTACATAAATTACAATAAAACTTTCATTTTATATGAATACAACTACTATGAAAATTTCAGTGGTTTTAGTAACTCCAATTTTTTAGTTTTTCTAAACAGAAAAAAGTGATATTCAACATTTTCTCTGTCTCCATCATTTTTTCTCTTTCTTTCCCCATGTCACTGTCCTTTTCTTTCTCTCCACCTTCTGTCTGTCTCTCCCTCCCTCCTCGTGTCTCTATTTTCTCTTGGTCTCTCTCCTATTTCTATCACTAAGTACTGATGTTTTTTTTGTGTCACAGGGACAGTGGGGAAAGATAGATACAATGAGTTGAACTGTTAAAACATCTCACTGAAAATGTACAAATGCATTTATTTAGCTATGAATCATATTAGAGGAGACATTTTTTTGAGTTTTTTGCTGCAAATGCATTACAGGACCAGGTGAACGAGACACTAGTAAGAGACACTACACGCCATGTATCAATGTAAATGTAAATTGTGGATTATCTCATTTGTGGAAACATTTATGGAAAAGTTCTACCCCTAGCCTACCACTAACCCTAAAAAACCTTAATTGACCCTAATTTTTCTGTCAAACAATTGGCAAAACAGTAAATACATCAAGTCCTGTCATGCATTAGCACTGTCTTTTTTCTTAAGAAAATTCAGTTTGTCAGGCTTGTTTGTTCATGTGTTGTGTTGGAATCATTTTTTTTT